>CM023455.1:96213333-96426227 GCA_013339765.2 Haemaphysalis longicornis
GCCTCTCTCCGCGCGAGGAAATATAAAAAGTTTTTGAAGACGAAGGTTCTTCTCACACTCATACAGTTGGCGCACCGAAATGTGGTACTGCGCTCCTGCTAGCTGACGGTAACGGCCAAAGCGGTCCTCTAGCGCATCTGTCTGAAACTTGCCCAGCAAGACGTACTTGAAGTGAAGTTCTTCCAAGCAGTAGCGGAGAGTTCTGGCTCCTATGCAACAAAAATTGTGTCTTACCCGCTAATGCACTGTAGTTGTGAAATCCTTCCTGGAATGGCCCGCAACACGCTTTCTTCTGCACTTCGTCTCTTGGGAAGCAATAAACACGCACTTTGGGGCCATTGTCATAGTTTCCGCGGCACCCGGGAACACAGCACCGGCCATGTTTCACGAAGTTGCCCTCGTTGCGACACGGCAGGTGTTCAGCGTTGAATTCCGGACACACTTTCCATTCGAAGGCTTCTACACGCACACACGCCACAAAAGGAACAGGACCGACAGACTCGGGCGAGTAATGAAATACTGCACGAACAGCACATTGAAAGACAAAGGCAGCGGCTTGCCGCTCACCGAAAGATCGAGTTCCGCCAGAACTTGCCCGTATGAGCCCGCCAGCGAAACAGAGGGAGCCGTGCTGCCTGTGCCGGCTCGCGCCAGTCGAGCGGTCGGACACATAGCGTGACGTAGCGCGTGTGGAAAGGAGGGGCTGGAGAGGCCTGAAGAAAATTGAGAGGGTGTTGGTTGAAGCCGCTCCCTCCGCCGTTTCCCTTTCTCAAGCCGCCGCAGTCGGCCCTCCAAGGTCGGGTGGGCCGGCGGCGGCGGCGGTCTCCGACTCCGGGGCATCTCTCGTGTTTCGTTGGTGGTAGCTGTTCCCCGTCCTTCCTGCATTTGTCTGCTCGGCGATCTCATGCCCGTGTGCGGGCAGGAGTGCCGCGTACGTGCGGAAGACAAAAGCCGTGGGAAAAAAAAAACCAACATATAGCAGGCTTCGCGACAACGGGCCGCAGAGCAGTTTCGAGCAGACGAAATTGAAGAGCGCGGCGGCCCATACAGAGGCGGTGCGGTGGGGTCACGTGGGGCAGTGACGCCTGGGCCGACTTCGATTTTACTTTTATGTATAGGCTTCACGTTTCTCCGGCGGCGCCGTCTCCTAACTTTTTCTTCCTCCATGACCGGGTGTATAGGCCTCGAGCGCGGCCTGTAGGGGCGCCACTGAAATCCCCCTAGCGGCCCGTTTCGAAAGCAGCCGCGGGAGTTCGCGCCCCGCTCCCCAGTGCCGCCGCTGCTTTTGCGGCGTGTTCATGACTGAGATTTACCGTTTGCGGTCGTTTGAAATCCATGTTTATGTGGAGCAGTCACTCTGTTCGCAAATGGGGTGTATTTACGAGAGTGTAAATGTTTCTGGCGCGATCTTAGTGTGGTATATTCGGTCTGTATAAGCGCCAGGTGTGTACCACAGGCCAGCGTCGCGGAACCGGCGTATGATGGAGCCGATTGTAGTTACATTGACCTGAATTTACTAGCCGTGTCTCCGCAACAACCGGTTCATCAGATGTTCATGCTACGGCTATACACTACGATTTAAATCGGTTTTGTGCGCTTACATAATCAGCGGAGCACTCATACCTGACAGCACGCCAGGTACGTTTGCCAATATTATACCTCAGATATTGATCACCACCATTTACAAACCAGTCTGTGTTAATTTCGGGAATATTCAACAAAAGTACGATGGAAAATGCATAATTATACTCGGGAATCAGCACACGACAGAGTCGTCTTGTCGTGAGGTGAGCGCCCGCAGACATTCATCTGCTACATATATCCTCTGCGAGCTGCGTGGAGACGGGCTTACAATATAATCCGCGTCCGCGACTAAATGCTTCGTTGAAATATCGTCATATGGCACAGGGAGCCTTCAGAATAAACCAGAAACTGAAATCAGAGGGCCTTATCACATACCACACTCTTCCAACGACACCTTTCATCGCTTGTTGGAGAGCCGTACGATCAGCTCTTCTTTGAAGTAGAAAAACAAAAGGAAAGTTGAACGCGAGTATGTGTGGTGTGGGATTACTAAAACGTTCATTTGCTTTGATTCCCGCTCCGCATTTGTACACACGTCCTCTCTCCCTAGCCCTGCCCCCCCCCGTCCCTCCCCCCCCCCTCCCCCCCCGATGTCTCGCGAAATAGCAGTGCAGTTCGCGTATAGTTGCTTCTAGGGAAACCTACCTGGCTTAAGTTTAGACGAACGTCTGTAGCATGTCAGAAGCTGCACTGTTTTTTTTTTTCATTTCTGTTAGAGCTATTATGTTTCTTGATTCCGCACTTGCACAGCATTTATTTTTCCGTGGTTTCATTACTTTCCTTGGTTCTTGCTATATGGCGTGTGTGGGCGCGCACATATTTAACGACGCACAGACTTGGAATATACTTTACATTTTTGCGTGGTTTATGTTTTTATAAAAGGCGTAAGTTATTGTCCGGGATTGGGTAATCGCATCCCCGAGACATATTTTTCTGCGACGTATATATGCGAAACGAAGCCGCATATCGTTATCCACGCTGCAAAATGAAGCCAACCTTCTTGTGCCAGTATCAGGTCTAAACGAGGCGTCAGTAGAATTCATTTGTGCCTGATGTTTTGAAGGTGACATGGGTGATATGTTGCTGCCGTCGCCGACGCCCTGAAGAGCGGCGACGAAGCGCGCAGAACCGCGTCCCCGGGTAGCTCTTGCAGGCGATCGCGTACTCTACGAAGACGCAGCTGCTTTTTAAGTGACCTAAACGTACTCTTTGCCTATAGACGTCACCATAACAAGTTTTTTAGGGGGCGGAAATGTGAAAAGAAGCGAAATAGAACCAAAACTCTGCAAGAGCCCCTATCAGTCACGCAGCGCAAATCCCGTCAACGCCGCGGAGAAGCGGCGGCAGGCGGCGCAGCGATCGCGAAACTCGAGGCGTATACTCGACGAGCCCGCTGGAATGCGCCCCCTTTCCACACTGCAGCTGCCGTTGTGCCCGATTCCACCGTCGTTTCTGGCTGGCCGTGACGTGGTTGCTGAGGAGCTGTGGACGCCTAGTGCCCACGGGAAATCGCTCAAGGAGCCTGGTAACGTGATCTCGTTAATAGGGAGCTTTAGCATAGTGGCTACCGGAGGCTCACGCTACTGCAGTGGGTTACCGCGACCCGACTGCACAGGCCCGCGCAAAGAGGGCGCGGAGGTTCTCTCTCAGCGGAGCGAATGCGTGGGTCGCGGAACGAATCCACCCTGCCGGAACGAATGTGCACCATTCCAGTCTAGCCCCGCTACCCCCCGCCGTAGCTTTAGCGGACGGTACCCGCTATGCTACAACTCTCTATACTCGGTTACAACTTAAGAACGGCAACGATGATGATGATTGATGATGATTGCTATTGATTTCCCCTTTGTAGCGGGGTGATGACATGTCATCTTGCCAAAAAAAACAAATATACCCATGTTTTACACTCTTGGGTTTAATACTAGCACTGCTTAGGGCAGGCACAAAAAAGCTTATTCAGGAACAAAATACTTTTTTTTTCCTGTTACAGGTGTAACTGTCCTAGGCAATTTCCACTCTCTGCTTTTCGTCCACCAGCATTCTAATCTTCTTTTCGTCCCCTCGACAAGCCTTGAAGTTAACTTCCTCTGTAATACCCTTAAATTCTAGGGCTTCTGGAAGCCCAATATTCCCTTCATGTAGATTTGGATGGATACCCTCACATTCTAACACTATGTGCCTCATAGTTTTGTTTCTTTTCCGCAGACCACGCATACCCCATCATTTTGTGAATACTTCCCCACAAAACTCTTAGTTCACAGGCAACCTGCTCTAGTCTCAAAAAGCAAAACACTGCCCTGGGAATTATCGTAGAAATTTTCCTTTCTGATGTTCAATTTTTCAGCCCTGTACATCTCTAACGACGTTTTAGCTTCCATTTTTTCCCTCCATTTATTCGTTTCAATCTGCCTTGCCTCTTTTTTGGTTACCTTGCCTATTTTGGATTCTGCCCTGTTCTTTCCGTATTTCATCGTTAGCCTTCTAGTCTTTCTTAACCACTGTGTGTCCACGCTTTTCAAGTATAGGTACCTAAAAACCTTAGCTGCCCACCTTCGTTGATACATTGCCCTCAACCTCATCTCAAAGCATATTTTACTCTGAGCTTCTCTAACTTCAAACGACGCCCAGCCCATATCTCCCGGAACTGAACAGAACGGAACGGAACGGAACGGAACGGAAGTTGCCGCTGTGCATCATCACCGCCGCCGGATGTTACTCCGCGCGACACAAGTAGTGCGTTACTGGGAATATTTCGAACATGGCACGAGCTGTTTTCGTAACTTTTTGGACTTAATATGCTTATAAACTACTGCAGCGACGGCAAACAAACTACGTGAGAAAAGGCAGACGACATCACGCATTCATGGCAGTCTCCTTTAAAAACACGCGCGGCCGTTGACAACCGGGTCCGTCGCTTAGGCGAGTGATACCGTCCATGAGCTATTGCCGTTCTTAACTTGTTCCCGAGTATAATAGGGGTTTCTCTCTAACTTCTGCGCATGAGCACAACCAGTTTTCTTCTCCTCTGTGCACGCGCAGTAGCGCTGATCGCCTACCGGGTACCGTATACAGGGGCCGGTTCTCCACTCTGCGGTAGCTCTCTAATAACAGTGCACAAAGAGAGCTCAGTTGGCCACGAAGTGCGCGCCGGGACATCGAGTGTACAACAGGCTAAAACACCAAGAAGGCTTTTCTTTTTAAATCAATTCGAGCTCTACTGAAAAATACATTGAGGACGAAGATGGGGTCACTGACCAAGTCAAGGTGTAAACACGTCGTTTCCAGACTTGTACGGGTTCCTTTATCACACTAAGCAGGCAAGAGCCGTCAGTCGCTTCTTATTCTAAAATGTAACGTAATGAAACTTTATGAAAGGTTCACTAAGTCACATGTTAGAGTAAGAAGTGACGTAATAAAAGTCGCTCCTTCTTCAAAAATGTGACGTAATGAAAGGTTCATTGCGTCACATTTTAGACGAAGAAGCGACTTACGGCTCTTGCCTGCTTAGTGCGATCAAGGAATCCGTACAGGCCCCGAAACGTCTGAGTTTTCACCTTGACTTGGCCAGTGACCGCACCTCCGTCCTCATCATGATATACCTGACCAGACAAATGTTCGTCGAACTCTCGACCCTCTACCACATGGTCTGGGCGTGCCAGAAAAACCCAAATGTTCACCCAATTCCCAACCCTTCTTATGAGCAGTGGGAGAGAGAACTGGCCAGCTCCAGCAGCGAAACTCAGCTTCGGCTGGTGGAACGTGCGGAGAAGGCAGCAAGCTCCAACGGGATCCTGAAATGAGGAATCCGACGACGTGCTCCACCACCCCCCCCCCCCCCCCCCAGTTTGTTTTTTTTTTTTTTGTAAAATAAGTTTACTCTCTTTAGACTGAAAAGTACAATGCAAGAATTTTTCGTTTCTGTGACAAGTGTCGTGCGTGCACTTTTCACCTTGCGCTACAGAAGGTACTCTTCTGTCGCTTCGCAGCCGAGACCAAGGAGACAGCGTCTCCGTTGGACGACGTCCTCTCGAGGAACATCCTACTGCTGGTGGTGCTGGCCACGCTCGCGAGCACCGTCGTGGTCGTTTTCGCGCCCGCCTTCACGAGCGGCCACTTCCCCGCCTGCAACGACCCCAGATGCATGAACCTCTCCGCCGACCTGCGACTCATGATGAGAGAGGACGTGAGACCGTGCCACGACTTCTTCGCCTTCGTCTGCGGAAACTACGATGCCGCGTACGGGAGCATGCCCAGCTATGCGGACGCCGTCGGCAAGCGCGTCAGGCGCTCTTTCCGCGAAATGGTCCGAGAGCTGAGCGTCGACTTCTCGGACAAGGTGGAAGACATTCCGCTCGTTGCGTACCGCAACTGCATGGACGAGTTTCACCGCAAACAGGACGACCTCGGACCGATTCGAGAGTTCGACAGACTACTCAACGCTACCTTGAACAACATTCCAGACGGGAGATATCTATTTAAAAACGTTTACTTTTTGGTAGCCCTGTCTCTCAAATTCGAGACGCCTATCTTCCTAAGGGCGGGCGCGGTTCGCAACACTTTCAGACCGCAGGAGAACGCGCTCCAACTGAAAGTTGAGAAAGTAAGAAAGCCTCTGCCCAGGGTGACGTTGCACAAAATCATTTTGCAGCGCTGGGGGTTCCACCACTGGCGAGATTATCTGCGTTACTCCGACGTCATACTGGAAGTGATGGCCGGAGCGGCCAGTGCGCTCGGTGAGGTCCACCTCAACGACAGCGCCCCGCAAGAAGCCGTTGTGGCTGACAACATCGATCAATTTCTGCCCACAATGAAGCCTCACGAATTCCTGGGAGCCATCCGCGCGGTGTCGTCCGAGTCCTTTGGCTATGGCAGTATCGTATTTACGACCAACGCCTTGGCGCTGAGAAAGCTGGCGGGTTTCCTCAAGAGCACGCACCCCGTGCGGCTCGGTTACAGCGCGCGCTTCCTCGCCTGCGAGGCCCTCCTGGTAGCGTCGATGTCTTCGTTCGGAGAGATCTACGATATTCCCAAGCCAGCAGTTGCGTTCCGCCACCGCTTGCTGCGATGCACCGACTTGTCCCTGGGGCTTTTGTCGCCACTCACGGAGTACCAGTTCGTCCACAGGTAGTTGGGTCAAAACAGCTCTGCGGTTTCGGAAAAGATGATCACGACCCTCTTGGAGCAGTTGCCTCAGGTGAAGCCCTACACCCTGATGGAAGAGGCAAGCAGAGCGAACCTTTCCACCAGGCTGGCGAGGACCACCATTTTCCGGGGACCGTATCCCGGTTACAGCACCGCCAAGGACGTCCAGTCACGGTTCGCCAGACTCAAATTTCCCAAGGGCTCTTTCGTGACTTGGGCGAGGCAGGCTCTGAAGGCCAAGGCGGAGCTGCAGGTCGAGGCTCTGATGACGAAGGGAATTCCTCCCGTCCGCGCAGACGGACTGGACCTTCGTCTTGGCGTCCTCTACGATGCCTCAGAGGACTCGCTGCGGGTGCTGCCGGCCCAGCTGCTACCACCTTTTGGCGCGGGCCTCAGCGCATCCGCCTTCAGCTTCGGCCACCTCGGCACGTCTGTGGCAGAAGCCCTCGCGCAGGCCACAGAGCCGCGGGGCCTGTCTGGGCATCCGGCGAAGCTGTCCTTTCCGCGGGCTTACGAGGACAAGTACATGGAGGCTGTCGACTGTGTCCGCCGTCAATACGTGGAGGGGAGCAGGAGCTACTGGACGTCGAAATGGCGGCCGGCCAACTCAGCAGCCTCATTGGCCTCCGGGTCGCGTACAAGTGAGCACTGACTTTCTTCTTAGTTGAGCCTAGCGTCACTAAATAAGCTACGCTTAAAGAGTACTGCCACTTTGTGCACCCGGAAGCGTCTGGGGGCCATTTTGTTTCTGGCTTGCAGTGTTGCCATCTCTCCCAGCGAAACCGCCGCCGGTTATGACGGGAGAGTGTGACCGGCCGCTCTAGCGTCCGCGCAGAAGAGAGAGAGGCGCCCAGAAACAAAATGGCTGCGCCCATTGCAAACAAATATCACATGGTGCCGACCGACCAATGAAAATCTTGGCGGCACATAACAATGAGAGGAAGGAGTGCGAATACTCTGAAAGCCTTTATTTAGTGACGCTAATTGAACCTGGCCAAGTAGTGATCGAGTGATGCGCTATTTTTGGATAGGTGTAAATCTGACAAACTTTTAGGTCGGCCAGGGCGTTTTCACACCAAGTAGGGCAATAGTGCTTTCGCACTACAACAGCAATGTCGGGGTGAAACTAAATAGCTCACTGTCGCTGTACGGATTCAGGTGGCCGCACCTCAGCAGCTGCTCCGTGTGCAATGTTCGCAGCTTGGGTCTGTTTCGAAACTTTCAATTTAGTATAACCGCTGTTTTGCGGGGTTGATTATGGCGCATCAAGCAAAGTGCTCAGGCATTCTTTATCTGCAAGTATTCTTAGGCCAATCCCCTCTATTTTTTCCGTCCGTTGTCTGTAATGCTTGTGGGACACTGCCACACACGAGTGGCCATTGTACGCGCCCGTCACACCGTCACCGTGGCGCAGCCCGTCCCGTCACGTGATGGCCGGTGGTTCGTGGGACTGTGGGGTGCAGGCGCTGCGCGAGGGGAGCGCACAGATGAGGAGTTGCAGCGTAGATGTACGCTCTCTTCTGGTACGGAGGGTGTGCGCAGCGATGAGACGCTGGAAAGAATGCTTACGCTCTCACCATCTGTCGCTTCCTACGGGGCACTTTCTCCGGCATTTTTGCGTGTGTGGGAGCTGATCTTTTGCAAATCCCAGAGCAAACTGTCCAATTAACAATTTGGTTTTCCCTAGTTTGGGGTTTTGAAAGTGGGCATTGAACTATTGAACTATAGAGTGTTAGTGCAGGATCGCCTACTGATGGCGACGACTGTTCTCGTTGTGTTGATCCCGCAGCGGAGTGGTAGTGCTTATGTCAGTATTATTTCAGTCAGCATGCTTGGTTTAATTGGTCGTGACCACTCAGCATCTGTGGTGTTCTGCTGCCGCTCCAAGATCCCCTGCACATTTTGAACGAGAAGTGTATGGGTCAGAGGTCGTCTCCTAGTGAAGCGCTCCTGCAACTGCCCCAGGTGTGGAGGGGGGAGGGATCGAGAGAGAGAGAGAGAGAGAGAGAGAGAGAGAGAGAGCGAGAGAGAAGAGGAGAGAGAGGTAACATTTGTTTAAAGAGCTCCCCCTTATGAGGCAGTGGCGGCTGCCCACAGGGCCGCAGCGACCTGGAGGCCTCGGTAGGTGACTATACTCGGTTACAACTCAAAAACGGCACCAGCTCATGTAGTGTATCACTCCGCCAAAGCGCCGGACCCGTGACGTCAGTGTGCGCGCGCGTTTTGAAAGGGGTTTGCTATGAATGCATGATATCGTCTGCCTTGTCTCACGCAGTTTGTTTGTCGTCACTGGTGTCGTTTATAAGCATATTAAGTCCAAAAAATCACGGGAACGGCTCACGCCATGTTCAAAGTATTCCCAGTAACTCCTACTTGCGCCGCGCGGAGAAACAACCGGCTACGGTGATAAGGCACAGTGGCAACTTCCGGTGCCGTTCTTAAGTTGTCACCGAGTATAGCACCTGGTCCGAAGCCTCGGAGCTCCGCATGGCCTGCTCCCAGGCTTGGGGGTGAGGAGGGGTAGGTAGGGATTGTTGGGGCACTGGCAGAGGAGGCAGTTCGGGGAACGTCGAGCCCTCGGGAACACCCGATTCGTAACATGCACGTTGTTAATGTAGCTAGCTACGTATACCCCCCAAACTTTGCAGTGCGTATACCCTCCTCTAAGGTTGATAGTGCTCTTTCTTGTCACAAAAACGTAAATGACTGATGAATGTAGACACCGTATGCGAACTGTCACCTTGTTTCCAAGTCATGCGGGCGAACAGGTTACCCGGAACAATTTCTGTGCACCGAAATTTCTTGTACGCCGTATCGGATTAGAACATTTTCTTCAGGTTTCCCTTTGGGCACAATTGATTTGCAACCATTAAGTCCCGGACTATATTTTCCCGGCACCGTATTGACCTGTAGCAAATAATGTCCGGGATCATAATGTCTGTGATGATAACTTCCAAGTCCTATGTCAGATATATGCCGTACCATAATTCGGAAGCAAACATTTTGAAAAATTATGAGAAACAGAAATTTCCTTGGCCTATGCATGATGGGATTTTAATGTTGGGTTGCATGCACCCTTCACCTTCACCAATCCCTGAGGTGAAGAAATGTAATTTTTCTTTTATTGTAGCGTAAGCTACACTGGCTGAGGTTGAGCAGTTTCGGGTGGACCTTGAAGGCCGTGCTGCGCAAGCGCGAGGAGCAATGGCCTGGAATGGGTTGGATTATATAGTATTGGATTGGGTTGGATTGGATTGGGTAGAAATCCAATCCAATTGGAGTACGGGCCTGCGCATTCCAGAGGAGTGACGTCAACGCCTTGTCAGACGCACTGGCGCGAGCGCGTGTCCAGCTGTGCGCCTCCTTTGCGCAGTAGGCACGTCTGACGGTGCGCCGGAGCCCCTTGATAGCTGTTTCGCTCCTGGAGAGCATTGCTGCGCATGCGCGAGGAGCCGTGACTAGACTGGACTGGATTGGATTGGAAATCGTTTTAGCAGCATTAAGCATGATAATCAGCTAATCCTAGACAACCTGGAAACCTAAGAATAACCAGCTGAACCTTAGCTCACGCTACGTATATCCTGGCATAACCGAGCTAAGCCACTGCTAATTTTTTTTCTAAACTCCGCTCATACCACGGGCTGCACTTGACCAAGCTTCACGCACGCAGGGCTTTGGTGGCGTGGAAGGAGCAGGGCACGAGCGCCGGACCTCGGCGTGCCCTACCGCACGTGCACTCGGACGAGCAGGAGTTCTTCGTCGGCTTCTGCCTCCGCCACTGCGGCGTCGCGACCGCCCGTCGCGACAACGCCAGCGGTTCGGCCGAAGCGGTCGTGTCGCGTCCCGCCCGCTGCAATAGGCCTCCTGCGCTGCCCAGGGGGCGTTGCGCGACGGCTTCCGGGGAGTACTTCCGGGTAGTACAAAGCTGCGCGGGTCCCATAGGATCCCCGTGTTGACAGAAGCAAAATGAGCTCGATGGTCCCGATCGTTTTGCGACATAGACACCAGCCCATCCCCGACGAGTCCGATATCTTCTGGCGATCAACTTGGCATTAGGGGAAAAAGCTTTGCAGCGCTAAACACGTTTACAGCGCCGACGAAAGTGCCGGGACCGTGACGGCGTGTGCTACTCGCAGGTTCACCGATCGATGGTTGTACGAAGTGAATAAGTAAAATTTCTAGTTTTAAACTAATACTCTAGGTGACAAAGACGTCTCAAAAACAGCCCATCAAAAAAGAAGAGTGACGCAATCGGCGATGATCGCGCTTTAAAAAGCCATGGCGAGTCCGGCGGACCGTAGGCTCGCCTGCTGCGGTGCGCCGCTCTTTTGCGTACCTGCACACTATGCGTGCACTTTCATTAAACAGTGCTCGTTTGCGTCGCCGTTACGAATACATGGTTCAGCGTTAGCTTGCCGTTTTTGTTGCGTGTCTCAGTGACAAAATAGCCGCGACCGTCAGAAGCGTGAAATCTGTTTTGCGATTCCGAAAATAGTGGCCGTAAAACAAAGTGGTCGGGCGAACTAAGAGGCCGCTCGCACTGAGCACGAGGTCGCGGGTTCGATTCCCGGCCGCGGCGGCCGCTTTTCTGATGGAGGCGAAAAGCAAAAACGCCCGTGTGTACGAGATTCGGCGCACGATAAAGATCCCCAGGTGGTCAAAAGTAATCCGGAGCCCTCCACTACGGCGCGCCTCATCGCCTGCGTTGCGTCGGCGCGTTAAAACCCAACGATCAAAAGAGGCCGCTCGCCTTCCTTGTTTGCTCTCACTTTACTTAATTACGCGATTGCAGCATACATTCCCAGTTCGCACTTAATAGCCTAGAATGAGGGTCAGCAACGGCCGAGTTCCACGCAGCCGAAACGGCGGAGGGATGGCTGGACGGCAAATCGGGGGTAGGGGGGCTTTGAATGCACAGAGAAAAAATTCAGCGAATTTCTAATCATATTTGACAATAATCTGGCGAAGTGTGAAGATGGGGGGGAGGGGGGGGGGGAATCAACTGGAGGACGCCAATTCTCTGTTCTTGTCTCGCTCTCTGTTCTTGTCTCGCTGTCTAACTCCATTTGAAGTCGAAACTGGCGTGTCAGCGTTCAGATTCGATGACCCCTGCACTAGAAAACCAACACAGTCAGTGATGATCGTATATAAATATTCGGGGCCCGGCGCCGTGTATGCGGCTGTGTTATGTTATGCTGTGTTATGTGATGTTATAGAAGTACACATCTTTGCAGACAGCGGGCGTGTGATTTGGTGCGTGTTTTGCGTCATTTAATAGCGCTTAATGTGTATTTAATTGGCGCTGTTGCCCCCTACCCTACTCGCTAGTATAACATGTATTCTGCCGTTCGTAAATCGTGCGGCGTAAAACGTTACGCAAGAATCTTTAGTTTGCGAAATACAAAACAAAATTTCCACTCGTTTCAAAGGCGGTGCCAGGCCAGCAGTGTCAGCTGAGTCGGCTGCGCAGTTCTTGCGTTCGCTTTGCATGCTCCCGATGAAGCAACCTTTGCAGTTACCTCAGGATGTAAGATGAGCAGCGTTTCCGTGGTTATGCTACTCGGAACTTTCCTTTGTCGACCGCACGCAAGAAGAAAAACTGTAACCATGTCGTCAAACAGTTAAAACCACCGACCTGGCGATACTGGTACGCCGCGACCGACCGCGACAGCTCGCTCAAAAGAAAGCCGACAAATCGGCTTCTTTTAGCGGATATTTATTTTGTTTAGCCTTCTGCAGCTACTTTAAGGGCTATTCCATACAGTAATGTCAGTCATTTAAAAACACGCCCACCAAGCGCCCACAACCAACTTTTACTCTGGCTTGTGATTTGAAAACACATGGAGGGAGGCGAGGGTCGTCTGCTTTTGTACTACCCAGAGGCTTCGGCCGCTAGGGGCGCTGTATGTCGCCAAAACTCCAGCGCAGGAGGCCTATATGCCGCTCAAGCTCTCCCCCGAGTTCGCCCGAGCCTTCCAGTGTGCGGCCAGCGATCCCATGACGGTGCGCGGGACAACAGTGCGCTTGATTCGAAACTTTTTTCTGCGACCAAAACAGTGCGCTGGAGTCGAAGCCTCTTTCTGCGACGTTTTTTATATTACGTTGCGCTCATTTCCCTCCTCTTTTTCTCGTCTTCAGTCGCTCGTGCATTGCCACGCTGGTGCTTGAATAGACCCTATGCGAAATTGCTTGGTGATCTAGCAACACTGATGTAAACGAGACCGTCGGCCATATTGGTACGGGCGCCGATCGGGAAGTCTCGTATTGTTTACTGTGGAAGAGCAGGTGACGGGTAACGCGGTATGGCTCAAACTGGACGGCGTTTTCCGGCTCCCGACCGCGGATTGTGGACGAAGGACTTGTCTGCGCTGCCGACTGTGTCCGAAGACTCACACCACTCGGGGTGCCGCGCCAAAGACCCATCCGAGCGGCAGCGGAGCAGGGCATGCCACCTAGCCACCGAGGCGCATTGCTCGCCTTCATCGGTGCGGACAAACACGTGCGACTCGCAGTAAGTAAATCCTTCTTGTTTTTTACTTGACGCGAGTTAACCGGTATGAGCATTTGTATGGCACTTTGTTCACAGTTGTTTACCATGCAAAACGCAGCGGCGACCCTGTTGCACTAACTCTGAAAGAGGAAAGCGACAATCGCCAGACCATACCGCTAGTGGGTGGATTAGGTATTTTCAAATGCTGTACATCGAATTTACGGGATGATTTTTGACGAAGATGTTTACGGAAAGGTTGCGGCCGTTTTCCGTGACGGTCGTCCGCCCGCGCGTTTGCCGCAAAGCAATCGTGTCTTTGCGGCGAAGTCAACTACAAAAGCGCACATACGCCTTGAATTTTCTTTTTTTTTGTGTTTTCATTATTTATTGCGCATGTTCTGCGCAAAAAATCTGTTTGTGGTGTCTTTTCTTCTCCTTTTTTTGGCGGTGGGGGTGGTTGTGTTTGTTTCTAAAGCGCATGTTTTGGTTGTGTGCACGAATAGATAATACAGTAAAACCTCGTTAGCTCGAACTCACTGAACTAGAGATTTTTTTTTTAATTCGATGGGTCATCGGTATAGCCCGAATGTTTACCTGTTATACTCGAAAGGTTCTGGAAGTGAGTTCCAGATACTCATATTATTGCTTGCTTAAGTTATGACGAAGACGATTATGCGGTGGTACTGGTATCATTACCCACGCTGAGGTTTTTAACTGTTAACTTCCTTCTCTTGAAAAATGCATTAACAAAGCATGCAGAGATACTTGCACGCTCGAACTTGACAAACAATTTTGACATAATTGCTGTTTGGGGTGTAGATTATTGCCCTTGCAACAGTGTTAAGGAAGACACAAAATCTGGTCATTTTGAGTCTGTTCCTTGCGGCCACTTCTTTCTGCTCTGTCCCTTTACCATAAACTGTAGCGGACTAGTCCTGTTCTTCACTGAGTGTTATTTACTGATATTCTCTCTGTTCTTGCAGATTGGGCCTCATCCATGTGCTCAGCAGCTGCTTTCGCTCCCAGAAGAAAAGTGGCCGGCCCTAAGTTGTGTGCCTCACCTTTGAGACGGACAGTGGGGCGATTGGGGAGGGCATCGTGCGAGTGCCCGGCGGGTTGCAGTGGAGCATGGAGTCACATCCTGGCTGCTGTGCACCTACTCGCCCTCTTGGCAAGCCGAAGGTTTAAGAGGCGCCACCAAAGCTTGCGTGCACTGAGCTGCCACAACAGTGGGGACGTCCGAGACATCAGGGCATCAAGCCAGCGAGTGTCCAAAACATTGACTGGAGAAGACCGCGATAAAATGGCCCCTCCCCTTCCCTCGCCAATGCGTCTGTTCGATGCACGTCGAGTACAGGAGCAATGCGAGCAGCAACAAAGTGCCGTGCAGGCGCTTGGGAGAAAACTTGGTAGCCTTGGGAATGAGTTTTTTTGCCCCAGTTGTGCTGGCCTCCCCGCTCCTCTCCCCCCCCCCCCCGCCAGTGACAGAAACAAGGATGGCATGGCACCTGAAGGGTCACCTATGAGCTACCAGCAAGCATTCAGGAGCACGCAAAGAGGCTGGGCAACGTCGCGTTTTACTAGACCGCGACATGCAGGGGTGCGCGAATGCTTCTTTTTGTTCCATTTATATCCACAGTTTGCTATACTGCACGCGCTATAAATCAGCGAAGTAGTTTAATTTACTGGGATTTTCACTGTGGATACAAAAAACGCTAAAGCTCTCAAGCTGATGCGCGGCAGCTGATGCAACTGTGGCCGTTTTCTTTTTGAATAAACTTGAAAATTGTCTCAGCTACCTACATCAATGGCCAGCTATCATTACGTCGGAGGCATGCATGCAGCGTGCGACAAACTAGAGGAGTGAGTGTGTATTTTAGTCGCAAAATATTCGACAGTAAATACATCGTTGCTGGAATGACAATGGGCACCAAGTTAACTTGACCTAACAACAAACCTTTCAGCCCGGAAAATCGGGAACCAAGTGCAAAAAGCTCGAATTTTCCACCGTTAGATCATCATAAAACAGCGTCGCCACTTCTGCAACGACACGCGGCTAAATGCAACGTAAGAGACCAACAACACACTCCCATACCGTGCGCGCCCGCCAAAGAGGAAATTTTCGACGGCGTAGTGCGGCAAGAAAAGTTGTTTACAGCCCTAGGTAAGATAAAGGCTCGTATAGGGGCTAAGCGGTACCATTTAACAATGAAATGAAGCGGGCTCAGAGCCACAGGGACGAGTAAAAGAACAGCCTAATTTGGCAACGTGTGGTACTGTTTTCCCGGTCGAGCGCCGCTGTCAGTCGCGTGAATAGGCGGCGCACGCTCAGGCTTCATTTAGAATACAAAGGCTGGACAAGAGAACTCCAACGCAGCTGTATTTTTCATACGGACAGCGACTACGGAACCCCGCGCTTAGCGAACCAACGACAAATATTCGCTCCATGCGCACCGCGCCCAGCGTGTCACAAAGGTTGCTCGCGCCGCCACAGTTCGCGTCACAAAGTTCGTTCAAAAGAGTGGAACTTCACATACCTTTTCTCCATTTGAACCGGTAATTCTGCATTGCGTGCTCTGCGGCACGAAGCAATGCTCCGGCATTGTAGTCCATCACCAAGAGCGGTCAATGCCCGCCTTCTATGTTTTGCTAATTGGTTTCGGTTTCAAACGACCGTACCAAAATGGCGGACCCTAGTTACCGGAGTCGACGTGAGATGGCGGGGCGCATTTTGCATAGGGTCTATTCCTTGTTTAAAGGGGCCCTGAAAGGCATTTTGAGCACACTAAATGAAACTAGCGCAACCGTTAGATTGGGTCGTCAACGTCCTCTGTGCCAAGTATTACTCTTTTACGCGCAGCGGAAAGCTCAGACTTTTGTTGCAAAGTTTGCCGTTTTTTTCTCACCCTTTCCTTCGTGTTTTTGGACGCCGCCATCTTCACATGTCTACATCATCGATTCCCAGATGTTCGTCATGAGCTAGACATCCTGCTATTGGGGCGGCTTTTTTCACGCACTTCCGGCAAAGAGATGAGTCGGTCTGCTCAGCGTCGGCTCGCCGGCTGATCTGCCAGCGGAGTGCCGGAGTGCTTGGGCATTTTACGACAAACGAAACAAGTGTTAAAAACGAACGCTTAGCCCGTTTGTATTGAAATGCAACACGGCCATAACACGACCTGGATATTCTTCGTACCTCGAGTACGTTCCATAAAGAAAAGCGTTGAAGCCCCGTGGCACTTCTTTCGGTGCAATCGCAGAGAACGCCCTGAGCCGAATGCCCGGGTTTGACGCATACATTTTATTCAACTTCAAGACAATCCAGAGATGCGTTTCTAACGAACACAACGTCACAACATGCGTTGAAAGTCTGAACCACGATTGACAGAGGATGGGTTGCCTCCTGCCCGTCGTAAATTCGGTACTCACCTCGCGCGCAGTTTGCTGGGACGAACAGCAAGTCACTTAACTCTGGCGCACAAGCCGATGGCTTTTAGCCACGCACACTGCACATACCCCATGCGAGGTTGAGTCGTACGCCGCTCGAGAAAGATAATCCAGGCCATGGGAAGCACTATCCACCCGCAGAAGCACAACGTCGCATTTCATCGCGAAACAAAGGCGTCCACAACACACACACCATCGCCTCCTGTAATGTCAAACGCATCTCGCACTTCCCAGTGGGAGTGAGTGGTACGCCTGCAGTGCCCACATGTCGCGAAGTGGAGCCCCAAGCTGAACCGGGATGACGCAACCGTAACTGACTTCTGGAGTGGTTGTGCCTTGTTGCCAAGGCACCGATGTTGAGATTGTCAAGAAATGGCGCTCGCTCCAGCGCTAGAAAGCTCAGAGCCGCGACGGAGCATGTTTTGCCAACGTTGCCGCTCTCCACCACGCGTCGCCCCAAGCTGAACTGGTCACATGATTGAAGCGTTTTGTGCGCGGGTTCTGTACCGGTTTAATATGACTTTTTCACATGCCGCCGGCAGGAATTACCACCGCCGCCCGGCACCAGCGGGGCCACATCTGATACGGCGCTTTTTGGATAAACAGTGCGCGGTGCATCAAGGGAACGAGCGCACGACCCTCCCCGTGCGGCTGCGAGTTCGCCGCCGATAAAAAGTCATGTGCCGACCAGCCACGTACACCGCGAAAGGGCAAGGCCAGGCCGCCGCATACCTGCGGCCAGATTTTTCGTTCGCTTTCCAGCCTTGAGCGGCGTGCGGGATTCATGGTGTCAACAAAGCTTGCCCGTAGCAGACGACAGTCTGAGCAGCGCAATAGCGGAATTACGTCACCGCGCGGAGTGCAGCATCATGGGGGGCAAGGCTTCGCGCGCCGTCAACAGCGGAGAGTAAGTCGAAAGGAGGAGGAAACGCGGAGCGTTGATAATGCGTGGTTTTTGATTTACGATTTCTCAGCTAATACTCATCGCTTTAACAAAATTCTTGCGGGAGGAGATTGCAAATACATTGCTTTATTTGGGTACATGTACATCCGTGCATCGGCGGAAGGTATTTCAGGACCCCTTTAAAGGAGTACTGACACGAAATTTTCATGTTACGTTTTTTTCGCTGCTATGCGTGCCTACCAGCCCACTAATCACAGAATGACAGATTAGACGGTCGAGCGCAGCGTAAACATTCATTTACGGCGTCGTTTATTCGTGCCAGTTTCGGTTTTCGACAAAAAAACGCCGAGCGGGCCGCCATGACAGGATGTATCACATGGCGTCACCATTCTTGCCGTATCGCTGCCTCTCTGGAAGCGCGAGCGAGCGAGCGCACGCTCGCGCGCCCAGAACGGCCGAGGTATTCGCCGTCCCCACAGGCCCGGGCAGCATGACGTCAGTCCCAAAACCATGACGTGTACACACGCCCGAGCAGCGCGCGCCAACCACAGCCAGCGCGTCGGCTTCGTCACGGGAGCCCCGACGTCGGCAGTTTGGGGCACGTAGCAGATGATGTCACGTCGGCCCGCTCTGGGCTTTCTCGTGCGGGCGAAGATTAAAATGAATTTTAAATATGTTTCGCTGAACGGTTGCTGTTTGAAACTTGCTGGGAGATATCTCCTGATAAAAAGGAAGCGTTTTACATAGTTATCTCAGCTTTTAAATTTCGTGTCAGTACTCCTTTAAGTACCGCGCGTGATTCTACAAACCAATCGTCGCAATACAAGTACTGAACCACGTACTGTTTGTTGAATATTACTGTGTATTGTTGAGATAAAACGTGAACGCCGAAACGTCTTCTGAACCTCTCTCAGCTGATTGCATCCCGCAAACAACAAAATAAAGCCTTAGGGAAGCAAGTAGCTTTGCCCTATTTACTCGCATAATGATGGCACCCTTGAAATTTGTCATCAAAATTCGATTTTTTAATTTTCCGCGCAATGAACGCAACCCTGAACTTGCCGCAGCAGTATGTCATATGTGTGCCAAGTCTAGCTGATGATGATCGTGCTTACCTCTGTTTCCTTCCCTTTCAAAGCAGACTACGTTATTGCCGCAGACTTGCTGATATTAGCGATATCGGCAAGGGTGCGTTCAACGTTGATGAGGAAGAAACTCTGGTAGCATTTCGGCTGCCGTACCCGCAAATTTTCCCGCCATTTTTTCGCGGGGCTACCATGGTTGCCAGACCAGGGATGACCTACCCGCTAAAAAAGCAGCGGCAGGGGGTCGCCAGTTTATGTGAAAGCTTCGCCTAATGTACAGAAGTCTTTACGGGCCTCTATCCACAGGACGAGGAAACAGCAGAACAGCTTGGCGCCATAAGTCGTTGTGCTGGAATAATTGAACGCCGAATGCACCCACCAAACTCTCCGTAACTCCAGAAGAGTAGCAGCATCTTTATTTCTTACTTAGACTGCTATGAACACAGGAAAAAAAATTTAGAGACCTCGCAGTTGCTTCACTTTCACTGCATCACCCAAAAGCGTTTCAAGGAACGAGCAAGAGTTTCAAGACGAAGCTCTGCGGGCCAGTTAAGAAATACGGCCATTTCGATAACTTGCATCTTGAAGCTGCACTTTCGCATCGATCGTAAATGAACGCAGACCACAATAGATGCCCGATGGACCTTCTGGCATTCACTGAGGAGATCTATCCCACTATCGCTCACGCTCTGCAAATGGCCGTCATCGCGACAACTTACACGCTGAATCGCGCTAAACGAACCAACAATTAATTCAGGGTTCGTTCTGCGTGATTCGGTGTGGGAGGACGTGGCTTCATTCGAATATTTCTGACAATTGTCTGCCTGCGCTCGGTATGCTTTCGCTGCATCGTTAAGGTATTGAAAAGGCGAAGGAAAGAGCGTGCGCAGAAATTACTACTTTGCGATGTGTACACTTGTAGATGCAACGTTGCTTTTATGGATCAAAGACTGTGTAGGGATGAGTTTCCACAAAGCAAATACGAAGTTTTCGTACTTTCCTCGCAACATCATCCAATTTACGTGGTGTTTTGGTCAGCGCAAGACCATTGTTCCAGGAATCTGTGCCGTCACAATCCTTTTGTTTCGTAAAATGTTGCCAGTATATGTAACGGAGTACGTTCTTTTAATACTTCAGAACAGACAGGAGCTTCCTTCATTCTACACAATACCCTTTGAATGCTGCGAAATTTCGCTTACATCAGTTTAATCCCTAATGTCTTCCCCACGCCTACAACAACGTATGTAGGACGAATGTACGCCAAGTGAAAAAATAACATAGCGTACTGCGCATCGCACAGTGCAGCGACGTAAAGAAATAACGTACGCTATTTCTTAACGTAGTGCTCCGTACGATATACTAAAACTCTCCTGCCGCCGCCCATGTCGATAAGTATTCAAAATGCATAGGCTTCACTTAGGTATTTTTGAGATGCTTTAATGAAGGCTCAACAGCTTGCAATGCTACGCACCAAGCAGCGGGTCCCTACCCGCACATCGCACAGCTGGAAATAAACAGGTTGTATTCTATTTCTTTCGTTGTTGTTAACTTGTATCAGATGAATGCTTTTCGGTGCCCAAAAGCATTAATTTTTCTGCAACGTCACGAACGTCTTATTAGGTGGTTTGGGGAACGTTTGGGAGGTTCACAAGTAAGGTTCGTCTGAATATTTTCTTCAGGCTGTATGGTACATTCCCTTCTTCACAAATTGGCTTTCATTATGGCTGCGTGCAAGAAGGCGCATATCTGCAGCGTGCGTTGTTTATTGTACAAACACGATGAGGTTTGTGCTACGCCACCGCAAAACAGCGCAAACAACGTTGTTCAGAGTAGTCGAAAGCGGCTTACCTGTAGGTAGCTCTTGAAGGCCTGCTGAAACGATTCGGAGTCGACAAAGGTTCAACTGACTCGAACAGCCTCAGGAATGTCATATTAAGCCAAGTCAAAATTGTCCACCTCAAACATGGTCATCGCTTAATCTCAGGTCCAGGGGGCGTGTCTTGGGTATTCTTTCCTTTACGTGAAGAGCGCGATGGTTGTTGGGACCATATGAGCCGAGTACCACTCTGCTCAACAATATCACACACACCTCCTTTGTCTACACCCACTCTTTGAATACGAAAATAATATGAATGCGTAGCATTCTTTGCCAAGTACCCCACAGCCAAGATTGTGTAACGCCCAACATTTCCACAGGAATGCAAATTTCGTGAAAGTTCCACCTGTAATCGTTATGATAGCATAGATGGAGATAATTGGCTGAACGAAATTCTGGGAAAATAAAAAAATAAAAAAAATTACGAAAATGGCAAACCGTGTAACACCCTGAATTTCAACAATAATGCAGATTTCACGAAAGTTGCACCTGTAATCGTTAAAATAGTGTAAATGGAGATAATTGGTCAGACAGGATTTAGAAAAACCAAAAAATTTGGCTGTAAAAAACTCCCACTCAAGACAAGACAAGCGGCATAAGAATGCTACGCATTAGTAGACAATTTTCTGAATTTCTGCAGAATTTTTGGTTTCCCGACACTGCAAATAATACTGCAATACTGGAGAGATCTCGTACAGCAGAAAGCAGTACTATGCCTTATCTACAAGAGATACAGATGCACGGTCTCGCCAATTACACTACTACATCATGCTGGTCCAGTTACCTTTGAATGTCCCGCAAAACTTCCTAGGCTTAAAGTTATACAGCAACTGTTACATGGGTCATTTAACATAAACACACCCTCATTTGAACATGACAACAGGCTGACCAGGTGAAAGCATTTATGAAAATGTTTAGAGTATGCAATACCCTTAATTATTCTTTCGTTCCAAGGAAAATTAAAGAATAGAATCCAATGGATACAGTCATAATGAGGCAGTCAACAATAAAAAAAAATTGATGAAACCGATTGAAAACACAGTACATATTAAATTGAAATGGTTTGTTTTTCAGATGTGCAGTCAGCATTAGAAAGTCACTGACTTCGTTTTGAAATGCAGTCCATTTTGCCATGCAGTCCATCACGATTCAATGAATCACTGCAAAGCACACGTCCGCAAGCTATCTTCTGGTGATGGCGTCTGCGTCCATCTTTTTGCCACACATATTTTTCTATTCGTCTCAATTTTGGCTTCCCCACCAGTGAATGTATATTTTCTTCTTTGTGCATTTTGATTGCGCATTTTTTCCCATATTCTGCCTTATTGAGCACCACACATGAAAAGCTGCAACCTTGTCCACGCTTACTCCTAAACTAATCTCATGGGAAATCGATAGTATTCTGCAAATAAATAAACAAAACATTCAGCGCTCTATAGTGCTGCGAATTCCACAGCTATGCAGAAAAACTGCATTAACCAGAGATGGCATAAACTACAATATACTCTTTAGTAACACAACAGCCCTCCATACGAAACAAAAAATCTCTCTTTATTAGCGGCTTTCCCTTTTTTAAGCATTATACATAAATAGCGCGTAATACAAACAATGGCTTTCAGCTGCCTTTGCACACAATTTGTATAAGTAGTGCAACAAACAAGCATAACAGTGCGTAGGTGTGGAGCCAGTACGTAACAGCTCAGACGTACGATCACATTATCGCACGTCGGTGAAAGCAATGGAGTGCATAAAATTTGGGGTTGCATTTGTTGGATGCAGCCCTAAAAAACCGGGAACACTTGCATAAGTATCGGAAGCATTGAAACGCTATCACAGTGACAATAGTCTCCTCGGGTGGTATAAGGTTACGTGCCACAATTGGCATCGGGATGCCAGGCTGACGTAAATGCTTGGCGTAAATGTTCCTTCATAATCACTTCCGAGGTTTAGCTCTTCTTGCTTCCGGCCGTGTCTCTTTCGTCCCAAACACTCACGCCATCGCAGGCACAAATCCTCTTGGGATTCTGGGCAATGCCTGACGCTCTGGCTATGATGCCGCAGGCAAGACTGGAGGAGAGGAGAAAAGAGATAGCAAATTGTGAGCACACATGAACTGTCTGGAATGTCGAGGATGCACACACAGTTCTTGCCTTCTCAAAACAGGAAAAAGTTTTAACAGGACAGCTGCCTAAGCTTTTAGTTCCGCTGTCGAGTGTTACCAAAAAAAAAAAAAAAAAAAAAAAACACGAGAGCACGTGAGTGTGCCTCGTGAGCAGCGAAACCAATTGCTACCGGTTCTTGTGCATGCTAACGTCGTTCACTTTGGGAGTGATGTGAAAGGCTGCGGACAAAACAATCTGAGCCTGACAGTCAAGGAAAACTTTAAGAGGCAAGTTCGGAAATAAATGCGACGTGCAACAGCCAGGTCTCCCACCAAGGGAGAGGGGCCACCAGCTCTGCTGTTTCTCCAGCCTTGCAACAGTAGTGCAAGCTGCGCCAATTTTTTTATTTACCCACGTATAGCGAACAGGTTAGAACGCCCTTTTCAACTTGTTAAAAATTGCTTCTTTTTTTTGCAGCTTAAACAAGGCCATCCTTTTGACAAGAACCAATACTTTGACACTCTAAACAGGTGGCCAATGGTGAAAGCTAAAACAGGTGGTCCCAATAACCATGGCATGCATCCCAGCACAAATTTCCAACAGTTGTTCCAGATATCAAGCAAAAAGGCTCAAGCAGTGGTAATCACTAGCCACTTTCCCAACCAGACCTTACGACGTCACAGGATTGTGTTTGGGTGATCCGTGGCCACCTGCCAAAGCTAACATCAATAAACACAAGTGTGCAACCGTAGGCAGTGCCACAGTTCCCTTTGATCGCAACCACTTGAAAAGTAACATAGAGTTGACACACTGGTAACTATTTTTTAACATTAGCCCTCTCATACATGGGTGGAACAGGGTACATGGGTTTGGGAGCAGTCCTAGGAGCAGGCAAAAGTGCCTTTTGTAGCGGGTTCGGAGCAGCCCGAAAGGAATTTTTGGAGCAGGGTTGGAGCAGCCAGAAATGCCATTTGGAGGAGATGTAACACCATTTCACACCATTATGGTACCTCCCTAATCCCCCCACAGGCCGCTGTGCCATGTACCTTTTATCTGTCTACTACCTCAGGCATCCTACCATGCATTAGAACCTACTCTGACCCAAGAACGCAGTTCTTGTACAATATCTGGAAATTTACAAAATGTGGCCCCAGTGAGCGCGCTGCATTATTACCGTTCAAAGGTCAACCCTCATGTGCAGAGTCGAGGGGGATCAGATAACTGACCTTGCTTCGTGTCCGGTAAATGCCGTTTTTATGCGAACCCATGGCAGCAGTCCGTAAAACAAGGTGTTTGCTTGAATTTTTTATCGAACAGCAGTTTCAGCACGTGCGAAGCTGAAGATATCTTTACCTTTGCCCATCACGGGATTGCGACAGTCGATGACAGTACATCGCAGACAACGTAACTAGAGCATGTCAGAAGGCACGATTAATGCTGGACCATCCTCCACTAGGCAAAGCTAACCCCACCAGCCTACCCTTCGTTTCGCAGGAAGTTCATTTGAAATTTTGAAATTCACTTTCGGTTGAAGCTCACAGGCGAAAATGAGTAATTACCTCAAAACAAAAGCACACCGAATTACCAAGCAAGGGCAAAGCGTCAAAGACCATGTTAGTTCAATACATGCAGCAACAGACAGTTGCGTGCAGCAAAGCTAGGATCGCCAAAAATGGATGACTAAATTGATGTGGACCTCCAATAAAAAAACACTTTTCACGCGGATATTATTCTATCTGTTTGCGATGACAGAAAAGCATTTCACTTTTGGTAGTTTTTATTGATTGTGGCGCAGTGGCCGACACTGGCAAACACAACCATGCAAATGCAGCCCAAAGAAATTCAAACAGATGGTGGGTAGTGCCCGCGGCCTTAGGTTCGGAAATCTGTGTGAGGTGCAGCAGCCGGGTTTCTTACAAAGAGAGAGCGGCCGCCAGCTCTGCTGTTTCTCCAGCTTTGCACCACCAGTGGGAGCCGCACCGATTTTCGCGATGTTCAAGTAACCGTGTTGACACAGTGGAAGGCTGGTTTCACACACTCGTCGGGTGTCCAGAGATCTTATCAGAGCTCTTTTTCCTTTACGCATGCACCGACTGGCCCAACTTCCCCTGCTTTCTGGTCGTTATTTCCTGAGAACTGTTGCTCATCCACCAATCACGTGACAAGAGGCCCCCCTTTGGATGTCCCAAGGTTTCGTGGGTCATCACGCTTAGAGCTAACCCTAAAAAATATGGCAAAGTAAATTTGATTTAACGAAACTGCGAAACAACCTCTGCCTCTTCTGTTTATGTAGACTCTGGAGCTGAGCAGGTCTATTTGCAGCTTTAGCTCGGTTCACTTCATCTAGGGATATTTGTGGGAAATTTTATACTTTGCGTAGGAAAAGACGGGATTTTCCAGGGCTATGTGCAGAGATTTCTGTTGAGGATGGTCTGGCGAAACTGAGCATAGCACGAAACACGTTCAAATGTTTGAAACATTCCAAGCGTAGTTAGGGCATATTAACAGCCTAGACTGCCCGTCGCATTTTTGTAAGCGCCGCACAGAATTTCCAAACTCTACTGTGAAAATCTTATTTTATAGACTTCTAATGAGTGCAATTTAACCTAGCTACTTATTTGTGTTTACCTTTTTAACTATCCTTGTAAAAGTTGCCCAGTAAAAGTTGTCCAAACACCAAATTTGCGTCTTTAGGCCTGTTATGGCTCCAACCAAATTAACCGGGCCACAAAGACAAAATACAAGTTTGTTTTATCTGAAGGAACTAGCCTTTGCTAACTCACTCAGATTCATTCCACCCTTGAATGACGTCTTTTTTGTTCTAACCGAAAAAAAAAATTAAATTCTCGAAGAACTTACAACCTTCTTGCTACACGATGGCAGCTATGATGTATAGTAGGGGCAAGCCTAAAAGCAGAGTTATCAGTGTCTTACCGTATTTGCACGAATATAACGTGAGGGTAGATTTTGATGGCATAAATAAGAAAAAAAAATATTACTATTATAACCCGAACTCTTGAGAACACAAAAAAGTGAAAAGAGACTGAAAGTAGATGTACGTTTTTCGTTTTTATTCTACTTGTCGTCGCTGCTGATCTCCTTGTCACTGTCCGTGAAGATCGCGTCGTCGTTCATGCCATCAATGTTGTTGGAGATGCAACACTTGAGGAAGGCGCGCGACACAATTGAGCGCGGCATAGGCTCCCATGCGTTCACGATCCACTGAGCGACTTGTGAGATCGACGCCCGCTTGACGCGTCCCGTCGGTGTGAGCGCCTTGTTATTCTTGGCCAGCCACTCCTCATACTCTCTTCGCACGCGATCCTTGAAGGGTTTGTTGATGCAAACATCGAGAGGCTGCAGTTGTGAAGTCATGCCCCCGGGAATCACCACGAGGTCGCTCTTGGCCTCCCTGATGGCGTTCTTGACTTCGTCAGGCGTCCAGCACGAGCATGGACGTCCTCGCCACACGACGCGAAGCCACTCGCACATCGTCGCACTGTCCATCCAGCCCTCCTCGTTGCACCTGATGTGCATGCGGGGAGGGAAAATCTCATTCTTCGGGATTGTCTTCCTTTCGAAGATGAGGAAGGGCGGCAGCTTGTGTCTGTCAGCCGTGCACGCCAGCATCGCCGTCACTCGAGTCTTCTCATTTCCCGTTGTACGGAGGCGCACCTCCTTCGTGCCACGAACGTCCACGGCGTAGTTGGACGGCATATCCAAGAAGATCGGCGTTTCGTCCGCATTGCCAATCTGACCGATCAGGTACTTGCGGACTGTGCGTAAGCGGATCACATGACGTTGGAATGCTATCAGCTTTTGTTCGTAGTCGGCTGGGAGCTTTTGGCATATTGAGGTTCTCCGACGAAGTGAAAAACCAGCGCGACGCATGACCCTCTGAACCCAAGAGCAACTAGCCTTGAAGGTGTCACAAGAGAAACCAGCCTCTCGCGCAAGCTCCCTCGCTTTCAACTGAATCGTTTCCGCATTCACGGGCAAGAATTGGCCGCGACGTTCCCGTACGAACTCTGCGAGTCCCTTTTCTAGATCAGGGTAACGACCGCTCTTCGGTCCACGTAAGGCCTTCCGAGTAGGCGCGGCACGGAAGATCCGATCGCGGTTTTTCCTCCATCCCCGGATCGTCGATTAGTTCACTCCGAGGCGTCGCGCCGCACACGAGTTGCCGACGTCTTCGGACGGGAGGATTGCTTTCTTCTTAAAGGATGCGTCGTACTGAGTCCTCTTCTCCATGTGAGGTCTGTGGGTGCGCGTAACACACAAAACGTGAAACGACTCTCGAGACGAGAAGACGGGGAAAAAAAGCACTTCAACAGACGCGGAACAAAGAAATTGAGTTCCGTTTGGCGCAACGCTGACGATGTGCAGAACACGATACACCCCCTCAACTCGGCGGCAGCGGCGTGGGGCGACCAGGTGACCTTCGCTCTCGCCCTCTCCCTCATACCGCTCATCCCGCTCGCGGCTCGCCCTCGCACTCCTCTTGCGCCGCGTTTTTGCGTGTGCGTCACAAGGGCGACGAGTTCTTTCCCGATTCGGTTTTCCTCCTTTCACTTGGCGCGATGTTCCCGTTCCTCGTTTCCTTAAACTGGGATGGCTTTCTCCCCTTTCTCCAGACTCGTGCGCCTCGTGGCTGAACTCGATTCCGAATATAACGCGACGTGCATTTTGGAGCACATAATTTCGAAAAAAAAAAAACTCGCGTTATATTCGTGCAAATACGGTAACTGCACATTAAAGGGGCCCTAAATAGGTTTCTGAAGGTCGCGATTTCAATCGCGCAATCGCTAGAGTACCCCTTCACGACAATGTATACCAAAAATTACACCTCTGCGGTAAAGCAGGGGCTGCGCAAACACGCAACAAAGATGCTTTCGTTCTTCCTTGCCTCACCTACCGCTTCCTTGCCGCCACACTTGCGCGCTCTGACGTGCAACAGAGCGGTTGTGACGCACCCGTGTGACGCACGAAGCTCTCAACAGTACGGCTGCGCTATTGGTGGGCCCCGTTAAGTGCTGTAGCCAGTCAGCGTTCCCGGCTCTGGGAGAAACGCGGTTGCGCGCAGCGCTCCTGCACCGGCGGCACGGCGTATTCGTCCTGCACGGGTGGCATGGACCGTCGCCATCCGTTACACGAGCGTAGCTGAGTTTGTAGTCGTTTACAAGGTATTAATAACGCTGAAAAACACGGAAAAATCTCTGCGGGCACAAACGGCCGCTACACGCGCAACCGCGGCAAGCATCTGCCTGCTCGGTCGGCAAGCAGCCCACTGTGCGGTGTACGCACGATAACGCATACACCGCAGCAGCTAAAACTTGTCACCGCCCGCGAGTACGGGGCTATTGCTGAAAATCAGTTTGCAAATACGCGAAAGGGGGTGATAGTGCAGTGAAAGATTGCGCGGGGGGTCGTCGTCGTCGCGGCCTCGCAAAGCAGTGTCTGGATGACGGCGGCGAGGCTAAGCCTTTTCACCGACCTCGGTGGGACGAGTTCACCGCGAAACGCTAACATTAGCGAGCCGCTAGCGAGCCGCAAGCGAGCCGCTATAGTCGTCGGTGGCAATCTTCAATTATTGTCGTTAGCGAGCATGTTCAGTTAGGAAGCCCACTATCTTGCCTTCAAACGCTCGTTTGCGCTCGTTTCCTCCGACGCGAGCACGGCCGCCGCGAGGAGCCGTTCGATGCGGGCCCGCCACCGACCGACCCGCCTGGAGGGCGTTAGTAGGCGGAGCTTGGCCGTCGTCTGCTACAAGCGTGACGTACCGCCGAGCGGAGCCAATGGCTGCGCGCTTCTCGACGCAACCCTGTTTCTCTAGGTGTCACGCGATCAGGGCTTGCGCCTGGTCGGTGGCGTCTCCGATTCCACAGTGCTTTGGAGGAGCGGTTTAAAGAGGGAATGCGCCAGGCCTTGTTGCGGGCCCTTTTTAATGAACGATAGCTCGGCTAATACTGGACGCTTTTAAATCATTTTTGCGACAGGATGTTCTTTGGATAGTACTCCAATGATTGCGCACGTAAAATCTCAACCTTTGGAACCCTGTTTAGGGCCCCTTTAACATTCCAGGAATATGATCAAATAAAACCAGAGGCACTGCTCTTACCCCTGGCTTTGATCAGTGGCTGTCAATAGCACAAACAAGATCAGAGACCCGGTGACAGAGTGGTTGCTGAGTTGCCATAGCTTCACTTGCTTTTTTTATATACAGTTGAACCCTTTATAAGAGACACGTACCAGGGAAGCAGTTTCTGTCTCTTATATGAGAAGGTCTCTTATAAGCAGGGAACCATGTTTTCCTGCAACTGATCATCCCCTAGTTCAATGTGGGCACCGTACGACTAAAATAAGCTCAATAGAATGCTACAGCATGTTGCAAAACGTTTATTATAACTCATGTTTTACCCCCCAGAATTTATGAAATAGTTCTGAATGTTTGCTTGCTCCATGACTGTATTTACACTCTTTTTTTTTTACACAGCTTCTACAAGCTTTCTCTTCTTTCACTGCTTGCAGAAGATGAATCGTAGATGTCGAGTTCACAAGCCTGACGAACAGCCAGAGCGCAGAGCTTCCTCCACCGTGTGCTCTGGCTATTCATCACACTTGCAGGACTCAACATTTGCTATGCTTATTGATTGGGAGCTACGTGATTGGGAGAGCCCGCTGCACGTTCCTCGCAGCAGCTCCTCGCAGAAGCTCGCATATGTGGTTGCGCTCATACACATGGCGGTAAGAAGCTTTAACCACTTCTGTACGTTTGTCAGGGCTTCTCGTCGTTGTTTTATAGCTGAATAAACCACTGTGTGTTTGCTGAAGTTAAAATAAATAGCACCTGCCGTTGTCTGCCGTCCACTTTCATTCTACAATGGATGCAACTTCAGTTAGTGACTGGTGGCACTGCATCTGAAGTTAAAATGTCCCTCACAAGCGAGATTGTTGACCAAAGTTCAAGGGTCCTTTATAACCAACCATCTTCTACATCCGATGTCTGTTATAAAAGAGGTCAATTTAATGGGAAAGATAGGGCGGCCATCCACGTGGGTGGCCACCTTATCTCATACCCGATTGCCTCTTACATCCGTGCCTCTTTTAACGAGGTTCAACTGTATCTAGCTTACTTGTCCGAACTTTGCGTTAACGTTGGCATCATTGTTATGGGGCCAGTGCAGTCGTTTTAATGATCCAAACTTGTATTTTGTCTTCATGACCCCTTAAAAAACACTTACAAAGGAAACATCCTTCCGCAATCAGTAAAGCTACACCATTCAAAGCCGACCACACTGAACGCATAAATTCATCTGCTTCCAGTTCCGCTTTTGTTGCGCTTTCTGGTTCCTAACAAGAGAAGCATGCGCAATAACAAATGCTTAAAAACCCACCGTAAGCAACTATCGTTATCTCCTCGATGCACTTTGCTGGAGGACTCGGAACAAACCACCAGCGATCTTCCGATGATTTCCCAAACCTTGACGGTGTCGTTTGTTCTCCGAAAGACGCTTCGGCCGTTTTCGTCGACGTCAATTTCACCGAGGCTGCCGTACCTCTGGTGTCGGCATTAATTTCAGCAGCGAATAGGGAGCGTGCAAAGAGAGAAAAGAAATAGGGCCACAGTAAGACGAAATTTGCAGAACAAATGCCCAGCTAGACACCATTCACAAGTGTACACTTTTCACAGGAAAGATCTCCAGCGCCACGTGGGAAATAACTGCACAGCACAAGTGCCTCCATTAACCACTGCAGCAAAGTTTTAAACGGATGTTCAAAGGAAAAGTGGAAATCTAGTGGATTCAGAGTAACGTCTCACAAAATGCCAGCAGCTACCAGGTGTGAAGTGCTCTTGGTGGAAGCCATACCTTAGAAGTTTTTCATAAATTACTTCATTCACATGCATTCAAAGAAAAAAAGGAAAAAAGAGAACACTGGCCAAAATCACTAGGTAGGTCATCAACGAAAACGTGACAGCGCTGCACTTAGTCACATGGCCAAAGGAGCTCACTGAGCAAGTGGCGCCACCTTTACAGGTTTTGTGCAAGTATTAAACATCACACGCTGACACCATGCCAGGTAGTATCACAAGGTAAGGTATTGCGCGGTAGTGCAACTGCATGGGTCCGGGCCGACCCGAAAGCCTGATCAAGCCGGGCTCGGGCTTGAACCAAAATTTTTCGTGCCAGCCCGAGCCAGCCCAGGCAGTCCCTGAGGCCCGGCAATCCTGTGCTGCAAATTCTAAATTGTTGCCAACAAAAGGTTTTCTTGTTGATCTTTCAGGTTAAGTGAAAAAGTGGAGAAAAAAAAAAAAAAAGGCGAAGTGCGAATTCACTGAGGCGTCATTACAAATATTTTCACGAAGCCAAAGCAATATGACAAAAAGACGATCGCACTTAGAAAGCCTTCACATCAATAAAAAAAAAACATCTGGTGCCCATCAGCATAGTGGGAGAGAGCGGGCCCAGAAAACGAGAGCAATCCAGCCAGCAGAGTAACATGTCTTTTCCCTCTGTTTTTCAAACTAAAACAAACAGAACAAACGTGACCTGGACTTTGCACAGTGTGCAGAGTTTGAAGGACCAAGAAGCAGAGCCCATGATTTCTTTGTGTAAGATTTTCTTTTAACCATGATTAAAGGCAAGAAAGAGCAGAAGCATGCAGATAAAATAATGCTGCCAACATAACTAGAGGGAAAGACGAAAATGAAGTGGTGAAACCGGATGCATCGTCTGCTCAAATTTCAGCAAGTAATGGAACAGCGAAAGGTGCAATATCCGTTCAAGGATTGCAATAATAAAAAAAATTATCCACTTGCTCTGAATCATTTAAGGTATTCTAGGTGTGCGTTGATTTCGAAGACTGGCAAATGAAGCTCCACGACTACCGTAAAAACAGCTTCTAAGGAGGATATTTAAGTTGTACAAAGTTTGGTCCAAGTTTAAAGAAAATTTAAATCCAAAGTAGTCGTATGCACTTTGTGCTTACGCTTTTAAGGTTAACAGCATGTTTATAGCCTCTCGGACTACAGATGATTTTAAACAACAGTCTTGCAGGCTCAGGCTTATTTTATTGAATTCTGCCGGGCTCGGACAGGTTCGGGCTCAGATTTTGAAAATTTGTCGGGCCCGGGCCAAGCCCAGGTCATGCCTCTATCAGGGGGGGTTGGGCCCCGCCGAGAAATTGTGGCCCGTGCAGTGCTCTATTGCGGGGATGCTATCCGTGCAGCCTATTGACAGTCCCCCAAAATCCCTGTCTAAAAAAGTGCTCTCAAATTTAGAAACACGTACATGCGCTGTTACTGAAAGTGACACCCCACTGGTTATAAAATGGTAATCGCTTAAATGCCGCGAGTCTAAGATTTGCATATCAACTGACGAACGGTGGCTCATGCAATGCTGTCTGCAATTAAGTGACAGCAGATGCTCTCTTCCATGATGCCACTCCACTGTCAATTTCATTGTTTCGCTGAAGAGCAGCTATACAATGGTCCCCTCACTACATTTCTTGCACCCATCTTTACACGACAAAAGTTTCAGTCAGATTCTTTACACATGTCAATTCACCCGTCAGCATACTCAAAAGGGAAGAAACTGATATATTACGAGTTCCATGAACCTGTTACTTTTGCAATGTTCGCCCTTCCAACTGAAAATGCTGCTTTACACATCCACACTACACCTGGCCTACGAGGCCTGTCATAGTGGAGGGCTATGGATGAAGTTAAACCACACGGAGATAGGTATGTATTCAACACACACCGTAAACTTGTACACGCGTGCAATTGACATACATCAGAAGAAAAACAGTCACCGTTGCCCCATATTCAATTCTTGGCCTCATGTTTAGCAGTGCAACAATGTAGCCACTGATCCATGGTAAGGAATGCAAGGCTTCCGCAAGGCTAAAAACAGCACTTTTTCAGTCACGGGGATATGAAACATGAACACTGAGATGAAAGCGTGACACACAAAGTCAAAGATTATGGGCGTATACTTAAAAAGACCTACCACCATTATAGTACAAACTGTTCATTATAGTATGAACTGTCACCCAACAAGTATAGTCGCACAGAAAGAAACAATGAGCAACCTGTGCATTCAGGTTCACAGCTTTTTGCCGCATTTTATGCTCCTACGACTACACAAAGCAACCCGAATTCCAATTGTAGTCTGCTCTAAATGCCTACAAGGCAACAAATAATTCTAGCAAACTGTAAAACAGTGGTTAAGAAAAAAATACGACATAAAATTTCAGCTTTAAAAGTTTACACCAATTCAGCTTTAATCGCAAGCCAGAGTTCCTCCTTAAAGGAAACTCTGCAATCAGGTATTAAGCAAGGAACTGACCTTAGGCCTCTTTTCACCTGCCTGGGTCGGCTGTGGATCAAAGACGTCTCCAGTGCTGGAAAAAAAAAAAAAAAAAAAAGAAAGGAACGTTTGGGTGTTTCATTTATCTCAAGTTTGCCTCACTCCCCACTTACACAGTTATAATTCACGAGATAAAGTTCACAGATCATGGAAGTGGCAGTCACAGTCAACTTCTGCATCACATGACGGTGCGCTGAAGGTGCGCACTCATGTTGTCAAGAACAGTGCATTGCCAAAGTCAATCGCGTCATGATTATCACCCCCCCACACAGCATACTTCCTCTGACATTGACCTCTAGGAACAAGAACCAACAATCTAGAGATTTTGGAAGGTGTTCTATTTTTATTTTGAAAGACAGCGCACTCCCTTGGCACAGGTGTCGGCAGCACAACGTGTGCCGTCAGGTAGTGCAGCCTAGTGTCCCTAGATAACGTTAGAGTATTGGCACTCTTTTCTCCTATTGTTCCATGCTGCCACCACGATCATTGGTCAGTTCGCATCACGTGACATTTATTTACACCGGGACCACTCATGGCCTCCACCATTTGTTGTTTATGTGTTTTCTGTCAGTCAACTGTTCTTCCTGCTCTGCAGCTGCGCGCGACTGGCGTCGTTCCGAACGTGAATCAAAGATAACGTGCTTACAGCATTTCAGCTCCAGAAGTGTGTCCGAAAATAGATAGATAGATAGATAGATAGTTTAGTGCACATCACAGTGGTACAAGGGTTTCCTTGCATTCCTAAGCACGCAGTGCTTGTGGGAAGGCAGGCAGAACAGCAGCGCCCGACCAGACGGGCAGTAGAGGTACATTTTGTGGAAAGGGAACAAAAACGTAAAAAAGAAAGGATCGCAATGACAAGCACCCAGTGACGTATAAAAAGAGGAAAAGAACGTGAGAAAAAAAGGACAAGCGGTATCATGAAGATAGACGCGTACTGGACTGGTACGGTTGAAAAAAAAAAAAAAGAAAATAAAGAAAGAACACAATGAAAAGATAAAACAAAAAGAAAACAGTGAAAAAAGACAAGCAACGGAGAGATAAAGCGTAATATCGAAGGCAATAAGCTACAATGCATTTTTGCACACGCGTCAATAACAATCACAATTCATTGTAATCTACAAGAAATGTGTCGTAGAACGTTATGAAGAAACAAGGCATCATTTCTTTGTAGTCTTCTTTACATTTTTTAGGCTGCCGTTTGCTGCATTCGTTAGATGCCGTTTTGCTGCATCTTTGGCTGGGTTGTTTACAAACGATCTCATCCGAGTTAGCGGTGAGGCCGCAGAAGCGGCAATCTGGCAACACTGATAAAAACCAAAATGGCCGCCGTTGCTCACTTGCGTGCCTCAGTGACGGTACTCTGCATCTTATCTAGTGACACTAGTGCGGCCATATTTGGTTTCACCCACCGTTCCCGCGGTCCACAAACTTTCGCTCATGAGTGTACACATTTGCGGAACCAGTTGTTGTCTTTGTACGCTCGTTAAATAGCAGACACGCTGGCACTTTCTGCCCCACGCTGCATCACAATGCTTCGATTTCTCTGAAGCCTTAACCACACTGAGGCAAGCACCATTTCCAAAATTTTCTTGTTTTGTCGTCAGCAGCCACTTGATAGCATGCCATAACTTTGTTCATTCTCAACTGGTGTTTTTAACTGCCATGCATATGCATTGCTTTCCTGTTTTCTTTTTTTTTTTTTGCAATGTACCATTTGTAGCTTTGCAGTGCCACTAACCACCAGAAAAAAAAAGTGAAAAAAAAACCCACCATGGAGGGTTTATGTTCGCTTTATTTAACAGCTCATTTACATGAAGATGGCACTAATTGCAGATGAGGGCCAAGTTTTCCAATTCAGATTTCGCACGTAAACAGGTCAGCCAGGCCTTGGAAACTGATGCAAGCTCTCACGCTTAGAAAAAAAAAAAAAAGTATGGGCAATGCAAAAGATAGCGCCACATGAGGTTCACTGCACAAGCAAATTAACGTTCTTCGAAAAACCTTTTTATATGTGCATGATGCTCAAGTCAAAATGTGATGATGCTACAGGGCGAGGTGCACACATTGCAATGCACATGTGCCCACACACAGCCCACTCACATTGTGCGGTCATGTGCACTGCGAGACAAAACACTGCCAAACAACGACGTCAGCCAGGTGTAAAGAAAGACGTCGTTCACCAGAGGAAAGATCATGGCTCCAAAGAGGAAGGAGCCCACACACAACTGATAAATGGAAACTGATTCATTAAAAAAAAAGTGGCTGAGTGTATCCGCTTGGCACTTGCGTTTATGCTCTGCCTTGGACAGTAGTGCATTGCAATAGTGCATCCAGTAAACTGCAATTCATGGTGTTCTGCCATGGAGGGAGGAAATTGTGGTGACCGCGTTGGTATTTCTCAAAGGGAGCGCCGGTGACGAAAACAAGAACGGTATACCCACGGGCTCCGGTACCGAATACCGCGCAGCGGTGGAGTAGGAGAAAGAAAACCGTGGTAGCGTACAAGTGCACAAAGCCCGTGTTCCACTACGGAGGCAATCAAGTACATGAAAGAAACAGTTGCTCTAATGTGCTTCCAGTAAGCGCAATAAAGCCTTGCTTTCCGACATCTGGTGTACCGGAAATTGAACATATCGCACTGTTATGGCGGATCAGGAAGCTCTCACTTCTCTTCGCCAACAAGTGCAATGAACTGCAAGCCCAGCAACAGGTGATTGAAAACCAAGAGCAGCAACTTCACGAACAGCAGCAGCGCATCCAAAACAAGCTGCGCTCACCCAACAATTAGGCATGGCCCCGCTCAAACTACGCCCCCCAAGTCCCCGATCATGCGGTTGCTGTCAATGCTGCCGTTGCTACTCCTGCGGCTGTCACTAACCTGGATGTCTGTAGCATCACTGTCAAGCTTCCATTGTTTTTGGCAGACTCACCTGAGATTTGGTTCACGCAAGTCAAGCCGCAGTTTTCACTGGCATGCATTACCCAGGACTGCTACGCGACTGAGCTCTGCAACATACTTGAAAGTCCTCTGGCTAACGACAGTTACCTTCATTTGAAGACGGAACTTACGTAATGGCTTTCCCTTCCGCAACACCAGAAAATGCGTCAACTACTTCCGTATGATGACCCTCAGTGACGCAAGCCATCACAGTTTCTGCGAAATACACGTGCCTCACAGGCAACATGCGAGTTGACGACTATATCCTCTGAACCCTGCAGCTTCACTGCCTACGGCACATGCACAAGCCATCCTCCATGTTTAGCTGACTCTACCGCTAGACCACCTTGCCAAGATTGTGGTCCGAGTCGTCGAAGACTCTCTGCCATCGCCGTCAATCACAGTCCATGCTGTCGCCGCATTGCAGCCCACCCCCGAGCTCGTGCGCCGTATCGAAATCACCCATCAGCTGCCCCCATCAGCTCCACGGCCACAGTCACATCCCCGCAACTTCTCACAAAGCCCCGACCACAACGCTGACTCATCTCATCACAATGGCAATGACCGCTGTTACAACCGTCGTCGCTTCAGCAACAGGGCCCGGAAATGCCAACTACCCTGTTCAGCCACATGTCAGGAGAACCCCAATGGTAGCTGATACAAACAGCCGCGAGCTGCCAACCTGGAGGTCGTCGCATTTTTGTCACCCACCACGTCACAAAGCGGCAGTTCCTCATCAACTGCAGTTCCAACATCTGCTGCTATCTATGAGTCTTCCTGTGCGACAAACTTCCTTGCACATCCTTCGAGCTCAGATCGACAAATCACAAAAGCATTAAGACCTACGGCTCACTTTGCATTAACACCCAGCCCCAAAAAAACCTACGGTGCGAATTTCCATGGAATTTCGTCATCGCCAACATAGCAGAGCCAACCATCAAGTCTGACTTCTTGGCATACTACAATCTCCTACCGGAATGTCAATCTGATTGACTTATCGACATCACAACAGGTCTCTCCTCGCTGGGCCAGCATACGAGCACTCAACAGCCCAGCATTAAGGTTCTTGCTGTTAAAAATCAATGACCGTACTATGCCTTTCTTGCAGAATCTCCCAACCTGACACGGCCTAGTAGGAGTCCTTGAGAATGCGCCACACAACTGTACACTTCATTTTGTACCACTCCCGGTCCTCCAGTTTCCTGCCACACATGTTCCCTCGCTACGGATTGCCTGCGAATTGCCCAAGCAGAGTTTGAAGCAATGCTCCGCAAAGGAACCACCCGTTGCTCGGAGGGACCCTTACTTACACAGGACCCTCACTTACACAGCAGCATGACCTTCTCAGCTGTTGATCTGGTAAAGACCTACCTACACGCCAATTCCTGTCAACCCGGATGACGTCCAGAAGAGCACAATCACCACAACCTACGGCTTGTTTGAGTTCCCTCTCATTAGTTTCGATCTCCGAATTAAGGGAAGAGCTTTCCAACACTTCATCAGCTTTGTCCGTGGCCTAGATTTCTGCTTCACGTATCTAGACGACATTCTGGTCTTCTCTCGCAATGAAGAGGCCCACCGCCAGCACCTTCGCCAGCTTTTCCAGCGTCTCGACGATCACGGCTCACTCATCAACATCTAGAAGAGCACACTTGGTGCACCCATCATCCCCGTCCTCGTTGACACCTTGCCCATAATCACCTGTCATGACGACAAAACCTTCACCCTGCAAATCAACGGGAAGGATGTCCGCATCTCCATTGACCGACTGAAGCCGTCATACATCCTCTCTGAGGAGACGCCGAACCCGTGCGCGCCCCCCAGAATCCGTCCACAACAACCTCTGACCCCTCACCCTTTGCCCTACACCACTCGCTTTTAACTCTGGGTGCAGTTTACCAATTTTTTTCAACCCTGAGGGCTCCCCTCTGCATTGAGGGTGTTGTGGCGACCACGTCGGTATTTCTCAAAGAGGGCGCCGGCAACGAAAACAAGAACGGTATACCCACTTGCTGTGGTAACCGAATATCGCATAGTGGCAGAGCGTAAGAATGAGAACCTTGGTTGCACACCAATGCGCGAAGCATGCACTCCACTACATAGGCGCCGGAGTACACGCCGCGGAGTAGAACAGTTGCTGTAATGCGCTTCGAGTGGAAGCGATAAAGCAATGCTTCCCCGGAAAACAAAGGTGTCAGCATTCATTTTCCTGTAAACTTCACCCAACTTTCTGCTCTCACAACCTCTTTCCCTGCCTGCACCCTACAACTGCTTGTGACGCCCTACCTCTCATGTGATGTTGGCACACCATTATGAATCTGCACAAATAACAATGCAACATTTGGAAGGTAACAAAGATTTATCAGCACTCTTTTTTTATCATCATCAGCAGCAGCCTGTCTATGCCCACTGCAGGGCAAAGGCCTCTCCCATAGATCTCCAATTACCCTGGTCCTGTGCTAACTGCGACCAATTTATCCCCGCATTCTTCTTGATCACATCTGCCCATCTAACTTTCTGCCGCCCCCTGCCCCACTTGCCTTCTCTAGGGATCCACTCTGTTGCCCTTAATGACCAACGGTAATCTTGCCTTCGCATTACATGCCCTGCCCATTTTTTCTTCTTAATTTCTACTAATATGGCCTTTACACATGTTTGTTCCCTGACCCACTCTGCTCCCTTCTTGTACCCTAATGTTACACCTATCATTTTCTGTTCCATTGCTCGCTGAGTCATCCTCATATTAAGTTCAGCCCATTTAGTGAGCCTCCAAGTTTCTGCCCTGTAGGGCATGTTTCTGCACTCTTCTTTGTCCTGATCTTAAATTTATTCATTTATTCATTTCAACACTTTCAATGCCCAGAAGCCATTACAGAAGAGAGTGGTGCGGCAGAAAGAATTATCAGTACACAGTTAGTGGCAAAAACACAGTAGTGAACATTGAAAGCAGGAACACGGGTCAATACAAAACAACGCTGAGAACATAAATGTGGTCATGTGGAACAAAGGTGATTTCCAATAGCAGCCTTATATATAGAGACTTCGATCATACTAGCTACCGAAGGTGGTAGATGATTTCGTTTGTTTAAGGGGGGACGCGGCTTTCAACTTCGGAAAAATGACCAAAACATCGTTTTTTTGAAACCCACATATTCGGCTTCTATGTTTCCTATTCTGTGCGCCTGCAAAGTTTTTACGCTGAAAAGCGTCGCAAAGTGGCATAAAAAAATACTTTTGTCAGGCGCGGTGAACAAACTATCAGCGCAAAAGGGCCGAAAAACGGCAATTTTCGGAGCGCTCTATCTCCGCAACGGTGCCACCGGGCGCGGCCATTTTGATATGGTTAGATCGGCCGAGCGATCGTCTTTCCGGTTCCGCTCGTCTCTTTTATCTTCGTTCATTCACAAACGCCAAACGAAGCTAGAAATGATGCTGAAGCGCTATTGGTCCTCCGGTCGGGGCGCAGAACGACGACCCTCCTGATGGATGTCGCGGGCGCAACACAAGATGGCGGGCCGCCTGAGCTGCGTAGCGAGCGGGTTGAGTTCATTTTCGCCGCTTCGCTCGGCCGAGTTTCTGTTCAATCTGTGGTATTCAACACGGACGTTATCGCGATGGGAATGCCAGAGATAACGAGCCAGATTACGGGAAGTTGTGTGGCTCGAAAGGCGGAGGTCATCGAACGCTTCGTGGTGCGCGGGACTCTACCGTCGCCAGACCCCGGAGGGTGACGCGGTGTGCGCGCTTGCGATAGCGGTTCGTGGAAGTGAACTTTTAGTCGGAATTTGCGATGTTTACACGCTTAGTTATTGCTGTGTTTTGACTGTGGGCTCGCTAGCCTTGAGAAAGAAACGGTCGCCGCATCAGGACGCTGCGGCGCGCACGGCATAGCCGACGCGCATTGGAGCATCACATGACTAGGCAACCGGTTACGATTGAACGCCATTACTTGTAATTAATGCCTGCGACATTAGATTTAATCTTAAAAGCAACCTGACAAGCCATATCAGGTGTAATCAAAGTTCGATATGTCGCGGTAAGCGTGCGCTGCGATGCGCGCGAGCCATTTGCCTTTCTTGCGCAACATTTCCCGTGCACTTGTAATTTTCATGCAAACAGGTTTGAGTTAGTAATATAGGAATAAAAATATGCTCTCTGCGTTAAAAATGTACGTTACTGTGGCAGCATTTAACAGTGATTTTTTTAGGGAAATTATTGATACCATTGCTTAGGGCATACTGGCTGTGCTGCTAGAAATATTGGGTGCCTTGAATGTCCAAAGTAGTAAAAAAATATGCTCTTGCATTGAAGTTGGGAGTTATGCAGAATACTCTACCAAGCTTCAAAGTAGCTCATTTTCATCCTTGTGGTATGCAAACTTTTGGCAATGAACACCTGCACGTATGAGTACTAAGTTGCTGTGCCAGGCAAGATAAAACATAAAAAAAGCAAAAATGTTCAAATTTAAGTAAAAAAAATGCTTAAACTGTTGCCATGGTGACAACACTGCAAAAGGAGGTTGTCCAGTGCGATACAGCCAACCAGCTAACCTACTTTGCATTGAAAGCCCATTGAAACCCATCTCCCCCTCCATTTGGTCTGCAAAGGGGGGTATGTACTCTTCACGGAGGAGCTGAAAATGATGTTTTCTGGAAAGAGAAAGGCTGTAAAAGGCACTCCAATTTCAAGGCAAGGCCTTCCAGAAGCCCCATGTTCAAAAGGACATGAAAGGCTACAACCGTGACGACTTTTGATATGTGAACCTATGTTGCAACTTCGGAAGCCGTTTTCTCAAAACAGTTTTTTTTGCCACCTGTGTCGCTTGTACCAGGGATTTCTTCGTGACCGCTGGGTCTATTTTAATTCCGTTTCTTGCATTACATTCCTTGATGAACTGTTCAGGTCGTGACACTCTTCGTTTTCCAGATTTGTTTTTTGTGATTTATTTATTCAAATAATCGTTCACAGTTGACATGCCTGTTGCACATTAACCTCTAAAAAAATGAAAACTAAAAAACATTGTGTTGTAAAAAAAAAATTCTAAAACTGTCACGACCTCGTCCATTCATTTGGGAATGCAAAGCACTTCGAACAAGTTTTCTATCGTGTTTTATAAGCCGCTCAAGCTCGGTACAAGCGGAACAGAAAGAAAATTTAATACATAAAAAAGTTTTCAAAATATTACTTTGAAATTTTTATGGTGTTATCACAGAAGCATTTCCAGTTGCTGTGCCAATTTTCATCAAAATCCACGAAGAAATAAAAAGTTGATTTTGAAAGCCACGTCCCCCCTTAAGAAGCCATGAAGAGAAAGTACAACTTCGTGTAATTTGAAAGAACTAGGATTCAGTATCTCACTCAGCTCCATTACAGCCCCAAAAGATGTTTTTTTAATGAAAAAAAAGCAAGGGGTATTAAAAACTTTCAAATTTTGCACCACCGTGACGTGTTATGAGCAAAAATGACGTCATACGGGCCAACAACGAAACATAATTTTCAGTGCCTTAACTGCACGTTAGCATTCAAGTGATGCGGTCAAATGGAACTAGAGGCCCCATTACAGACGTCCAGTCATGTGTCGTCGCGACAGGTCAGTTAGGCGGCCGCCAATCGCACAAAGAAGGTTCCGTGACGTCATAGAAAAGTTGCGGGAAATTGGCTAGGGGGTCGCGACTGCTTCACACGTTTTCTTTAATACCATTATTTCTTCGAAGATTGCGATGATATTGGTATCATTGTTATCGGGACTAAGCAGTCTTTCTAATAAACCCCACTTTTATTTTGTCTTCACGCTCCTTTTAGAATTCAATTAGAAATGAGTTCATGAAGGATCAAAACAAAACCAAACGTAATTTTCTCCACCTGAGAGGGACGTTTTCATCACATACCTCTCACAGCCGTTGGACAGGTCTCCCAACTCGTGAATGCGTAGCTTGTGCGTGGCTCCTTTGCTGAGGCCATCGATCACTCCGTCAATGATGCAGCTGCCTTCAGCAGCCTGGGTGAAGCGGACCACACCCAAGATTCCAGACGGGCCAGACATCTCGGACACGGCAGCGGCGACACTCGGAGTGGCTTTGCCTGCCGAATGTTAGTGCAATACAGTTAGTCGTTGAGCTGATTACCTGCTCGCTGAAAGTTACCCTTTAGTTGGAAACATTCCACCACTAGATTGAAGTTTCCCGTTCTCTAATTCCCTTTAGGGCTGAAGTGAGACTTAGCATGCGGATGAGATACCGTATTTCCGCGCGTCTAACCCGCACCAAAAATGCGAAAATTTCAGTGGCAAAGTAAGGGTGCGGATAATACGTGGGGTTTTTCCTTTAATGCAGCTTCACGGCATTCAGCGTTGCGCCGTGAAGCTCCTATGCAGTAACACTGACTAAGCCTTCCATGGCAGCAATTGCACAAAACATACAAGGACAAGGAAGAAGAATCAAGGACGAGTGCACTCTAACAACTGAATTTTATTTGTGAATTGGGACTTTCGTCTTGCAGTCAGTGTATTCTACTTGCTTAATATACGCTTTTTTCTGTCTATGTAGTATGTGGTGTGTTGCTTGAGCAGTAGCTTTGGCGCAGCCTTTCCTGTATCAAATGTGCGGTCAATACGCGAGGATGTTCTTTTTTTCTTTTCTGGCGGGCTGAAAGTGGGGGTGAGGATTATGTGCAGGGGATGGTTATACACGCGAAAATATGGTATTTATCAAAAACAATATTGTGATGTCTTTATACAAAAAAGTGAAATGACTAGAGTTAAGTCACATTACCTTTTTCATAAGTACAAAGTCATGGACAAATGAAACACAATCCTGAAAATATGAACCAGAATGCACAGATAGTGGGGCTCTTCGATTTACCATCTCGGGCTCACCGCGGATAGTCCGCGGGTAGTCCGAGGAATCCCCGAAGCCATAGGGATGCATGGGAAAATCGAATGCCGGACTGCTTCTCGGGGAGTCCGCGGTGAGTCCGAGACGGTAAATCGAAGAGCCCCAGTGTGATTTCTTTCTATGCACGTAAAATTGACGTGCGGCTCAATTAAATTAACAAAGTTCGGGAATGTCACTTTCCAATATAGCAATAGCACGCCATTATCGAGGCTCCACGAACAGAATTTTTCAATTTTGTGTGTTCTTGTTAATATTTTCACATTTGCATTTAATTTGGCCATGACTGCACACAGTCATAAAGGAACACTAAGGACTTTGTAACTTTTTGTTTTCAAAGAGAAGCTTCCCTTTTCACAGCTCTCCCGACTTTTGTTTGGCAAAATAAACACATAATACTGGTATTTTTCTCTCCCATTCACTTCTCATATTTTCATTACATGACCGTGTCCGTTACAAAGTGAACCGTCTTTCTGCCACAGAGCTTAGAGAACCCCAAGCAAGCTCTCAACCAAAACTGCACAGGCAAACATGATGACGGTAATAATTAGTGGCTTTCCCTCTAAACAGGGTAGTGTTGCACAGTGACCTTAGCAGCAGACCCATGTACACCCTTAGTCAAAATTTTTTAGGCCAATCCTAAGCCTTGCCGACCACAAAGAATTCAAAGAAAGAGCTTTACCTTTAAATGTGAGAAAAAACTTTTATGACAGTAAGAGAGTAAGGCATTTTCTCTAGCTTACTGGGCATAAAACGTTTCAGCGTTGCTTGGGACGTAAGCTTGTACACTGGATTTTTGTGGCATGCGCACTTTCAGCTTGGCCTAGAAAATTTTGACAAAGACTGTACATTCACTTCACCTTCGAAAAAGAAAAAAAGAGTTTACTTTGCAAGGTGTCTCAAGTGCTGTTACCTGAGAGAATATGTAGAAAATATACCTACTGGCGAGTGGAAAGGCTGACAACTAGCTTGTTGCTGCAGTAGATCGCACCAATAATATTTGACTTCTTCTGTGCCATCAACACGACATTCTGAAACTTAATTGCAGAAAGCGTGAAAGTTGTGTTCACTTCATGTGACCCAGGTAAAGTGAACTCCATATGGGGCGCAAAAAAAACTGGGGCAGAGAGCATACTCTGAGTACATACTGCCTGTATATACCACGATTCAAGTAGAGGTTATGCTTGGCATTGAAAAATATCGTACTCACCCCGGCAATATGACAAGCCTAAATGAACTTGCCCTACCCGGCTTTCGCCGCACGCAAAATTGCACGGCCCAACCACACTCCTAGTGCACACCTGCTGCGACCGCCGGACTCAGTAAGCTCACATGGGTCGGCAAGCAGTCTAAATTGGTGTTACACCGTATTTTCGCGCGTATAACCCGCACCATAAATGCGAAAATTTCAGCAGCAAAGTACGGGTGCGGATAATACACGGGGTATTTCCTTTAGCGCAGCTTCACGGCAACGCGCGTTGTGCCGTGAAGATGACCTTGGGTACAACAGTGAGGACTGCGGCTCAAGTGATAGCTCTAGCGAGAGCAGTGACACTGAGGGAATTGTGACTTTCGCCTTGCAGTCTGTGTATTCTACTTGTTTAATATACGCTTTCTGTGTCTACATAGTATGTGATGTGTTGCTTGAGCAGTAGTTTTGGTGCAGCCTTTCCTGTATCAAATGTGGGAAATACACGAGGATACTTTTTCTTTTCCGGCGAACTGAAAGTGGGCGTGCGGATTATATGCAGGGGCAGGTTACATGCGCGAAAATACGGTATTGCTCATCAGCTCATTACAACTACCACACATTCCAAGACCCACTTCGTTGGTTGTATTTCTTGCTTTGCACTTGTCACGCAACCCACCCTCCTGGGTTCCCATCTCCCTCACGATAAAAATACAGGCCCAATTATTTTTGTGCTTCAGTGTGTCTCAAACTCAGTGGAGTGCCAGGAAACCCTTCGTTACTTAAAAAAATTTACCACCCCTTCCTTAAGAAAGTTGAGAAGCGCGAACGCTTTCTGACACCAAAACGTTCACTGAAAGTGCATCCAAAGGATTGTCAAACTTTCGAAAACCCACACTGCAAATGAAGAAGGAACCCATGCGACGATTTTTCACGAACTATATCTTCGAACGATCTGAATGTATAGCGATACATGGTTTATGAGATAAAGGTACACTGTTGTACTACTTCTTCATGATCGATGCATGCATTGTCTTATCTAAAACCGTTCTTTTCGAGGTTTTTGAGTAACAGTTTTGACCCAATGGAACCCCGGTTCCATGCACGTGCTGTGTGTCCACAGATGTGATCAGAGATTTTTGGTCAACCAACCAGTCTATGGGGAAATGCATGAGCTTTTTGGCAAGATGCCATCAGTTCCACTAAGAAAGCATTCGCTTTAAAAATGCAGCATGCATCATGTGGTCTAGCAATGTAAAAACGAGTTACAAAAATGTCTACCGGCAGTCAGTGTCCAACCGTCATGCATTCTCACCACAGGGAATGGTGATGTGCACATATTTTACAAGACGTGCGCCTCTAGCGAACCGTCAGCCGATTATACTTCTGCTATAAAAGTTAGCCTATACATGATACGCAAAATGAACGCCTAAAGGACACATATAAATACTCGGTAGGGGGAAAACTCACTCAGGTCGTAGTAGCCCTGCTTTGTTAACACGGGTTTCACAAGCAGACCGGGGGATAAGTTGTCGCTTCTTGCAAGCTCATCTAAGTTTCAAAAGTTGCATAAGATCAATTCGCGCTGCGACAGAGCGCTACGTTTCGCTTAGGATCTATTGCCGTTGTGGCTGTTGCTCGGGATCGACCAATGGAATCGACGAAATTTCCTCGACTATAGTTCGTACAAAACACGTTGCGTTACGGTAGTATCAATCGCCAATTCCAACACAATTTCTGCACCTGCTGACGAGCCGAAGCCCTTTAGAACGGCCTTCTTGCCCGTGCTCTGGATGGCTTCTTGGACCTTCGTAAAGGGAATGTCGGTGTCCACAACCACGATCTGCTTCTCGACGTCGATGACCATGTCCCGTACGCCAAGGCGCTCGAGCGACTGCCGAACCTGGGCCTCGCAGCTCTGGCACGTCATGTTGACGTCGAATTCAACCTGCAATCGAATGTTCGGTAGGTCGTTTGCTCAGCCGGCACCTCTTCGTTCTCGCTTTCGAAATCACGAACGTGTACTACCAACACGAAACGACAGCTTACTCCTCAACGCCTGGAACTTAGTTATCAGTTGCCGGCATATTCTAATAGCGAAAATTGTAATAAAGAGTGGCATTCTATGCGAAAACACATCGTAACCGCATTCACGGCGCGCTTATCTTAAAACAGCGGTTTCCAGTCTTCCGGCAAAGCTATTTACCTTCGATTTGCTGCTACCAGAAGTATCGGCAGACATGTTTGCGCTTGTATGAAGCTGTACTGTGTAATATAGCCTCACAATTCTCAGATTTGCGTACGTGGAAGAACCGCTACAACAATCAGCTCATAATAAGCTAGATATCGAAGTTTGTTACATAGGGGCGGCCATTATTCTTCTCGCCCCGCCTATTCTTGTGCTGAGTTGGCCAAGGCTTAGTTCAGTATTTTTTTACGACACAAGCGCGCTCAGTGCACAAATTTTGCGCTGCGAACACAAACAAACAAAAATTTGGTTTACAAATTTTTATTAGTTTGAAAAATTACTATTGAAAGTATATCTTAACGTTTAGTGTCTTTTTAATCCTTCACGGCACCGCAATTCGGGTTTCGATTTAGGTGTCATGGTTTCGGTTTCGTTTGTCACCGTAGGTAGGTGCATGAATTTTTGGAGCCAGCTGGTGCGTTCGTCCGCGCGCAGCAGCTTCGGATTTTCGATATTTGCCAGGCACACGTCGCAACTCTGGGTATCTCACTTATTGCGACGGGCGATCTGATGCATTAGGCCGTCCAGCGCAAGCTCCCGCTCATTCACTGAAGTCCCTACCCAGCATACACCGCGGTTAGATAACGCAGGCGATGGATAACGTCATGTACGTCTCGCCTCACCGCTTCCCTGTTCCCTTCGATACTTGTCTCACGGGGAACTAGCAAAAAATAATTTAGTTTAAATAAATAGAAGTAACCAAAACGTTATACATTTCTTATTCGGAAACGAGACGGCAAATATTACTTACCGTTACTGTTTCAGCGCTTGGCCACCTCTTCAGCTATATGTGCCTCAAATCTCCCGCTTCTAATCTTGCGGTTTCTTCTGGAAAGGGCGGAATCCACACAGGCATGGCCAGAAAAATATTTTCCAGCCTCTCATATGCCTTCTGAGTTCCTTCTTTTACTCCGCTCTTACCTATCTCGTTACCTTAATTTGTACAACTAATGGCCTAATATATGATTTTTTTCCTGCGTGGAACGCGCTTAGTGATGTCAGTCACCGAGGTCAGTCACACCTGATGCTAGTGAATATGCTGTGGGACAAGTTACTCAGCTGTGTAACACATTTCAGCGCGAAGATAAACGCGAAGACTATGACAGACTATAATCAGAGCTTGTACCACGTTCTTTGTATAGTCTTCGCCTTCCTCCACGCTGAAATGGGCTCCCCTGACCCTAGGTTCACCAAAATTTAGGCCTGCGAGTCCTGAGCCAGGCAGGTTGCCAAACTAGGCAGAAGGTTTAGAGCGATCCCCACTTATCCACAGAATATATTTTCTTACAAATTAAGAAACTCTAAAGAGTACGGTGTTGCGACGATAATTGGAACACTTTTAAAAATTTTACCGAGCGAACTGCCGCTCTGTTCGCGCTCAAACTTGCCACGAAGGTCGCATTTTGTGGTCTATTTTGTTTGATACCGGGAACAACGATGGTTCTTACCTGTTTATCCTGAAAATAAATAAAAACGATTTTCGCCTATGGGAAAATGGCGGCTGATTTGGACGTGCGAGCCAGCGCAAGTTGATGTTGGAACGACGGAACCACCTGGGGTATGCAGAGCGAAACGCGTTTGGGATTCACGGTAGGAAGGAGCCAAATGGTGCTGCAGACGATAAGAAAGTGCATCTAGGAATGAGCTAGCAGACGATCAGAAAATCCGGTTTTCGGGCTCGCACGTCCAAATCAGCCGCCATTTTCCCATAGGCGAAAATCGTTTTTATTTATTTTCAGGATAAACAGGTAAGTACCGTCGTTGTTCCCGGTGTCAAACAAAATAGACCACAAAATGCGACCTTCGTGTGAAGTTTGAGTGCGAACAGAGCGGCGGTTCACTCAGGAAAATATTTTAAAGTGTTCCAATTATCGTCGCAAAACCCATGATCCACAGGCGGGGGTTTGATGATTTGGATGAGTGTACGTGGATTTGGCCATGGGCCGTATACGTAACCAGGGTGGTCCCCGTTCTGGCCCAAATTTTCAGTGATTCGACAATATAAACAATCGAATCTCGTTAATACGAAGTCCACGAAGGCCGCCAAAAACTTCGAATTAATTAACCGAACTTCCAATTAAACAAAAGGCAGAAGAGTAGCATCGCCATTATTATTCCGCAGCACGTCCTCCCTTCTTGATTTCCTTCATAATCTGACTTTTGTCGCCCAATTTTCTGTACGGCACGGGTTTTTTATCGCTAAAATCGAAGCCTGAAGCGTCCACAGTCTGCTCACATGGCGATGCGCGCAATAAAGAAAGCTGGGAACCTCAAGAGAGAGATGCGTACGGTGGCGCGAGTTTCAACTGGCCCGCCGCTTATCGACTGTGCTATGCCTCAGCTGCGACGGCGCCGACATCAGCACAGAACATGGCGCCGTTTCTGGCCCTTCAAAATTTTGAATTTATCGAGAAATGGTGGTCACCTGAATGCTTCTTATTCAAAATAACTTTCAGTTACCCGTTATAACGGGTGTTCGCTTCGATTTATCGAACAATTTCTTCCATTGGATTGCATGATGCCCGGACCAGCGCATCACTTTTATTAACCGAAAATTCCAATTAGGCGACTTCGAATTATCGAAAGTTGATAGTATAAATTTTCAACATGGCCTCCGTTGTGCCCGCAACAACCCCCCCCCCCCTCCCCTTCCCGAAAAAAAATTCTGGGCCCCCCGTCCATTAAAAATTATTAAGGGAAAAAATTCAAGAAATTGGGCAGGAGACACGAAACGTAGCAACGTTCCAACTTCACACATGCAGCACAAAGAATGTATAACGTCTCAGTCACAAATTTGTGTAATCAATTTTAAAAACTAAGTAATGTTCCTGGTTTCCAGCGGCATCAACGGTGCCGACTAGTTAACTTCCTACCGACTATCGGTAATATGGCACCTGTAAAATGACGCGGAGCTACAATTCCCACAGAAGACAGAATGCGAAAGCAAGATGACTACTATATATGTCAGGCCCTTCCGATATAGCCACTGACCACAGTGGCTAATATATATGTGCACCCGTTTTGAAGACAGGATTTCGAACAGAGTCTGTATGAAGATAGAAGGGTAATAAGCGTTGTACCTCCACAGAACTTGAACAAAAACGACAATGCTTCAGAAAGTATTTATTTATTTCTTCAGCACAAATGCGACAGTTATCAAGCTGCCATAAACGATGGGTGGGTAAACAAAATGTCTCTGCGGGTTAACGATCCCTGAGGAAACAGCAGGCCCACGGCATCAGCGTGTCATGCTTTCTATTTTAATTTTTATTGTACTGTTTTCAATATTTTAGTATTTTTAAATTTGGCGCAGATCGGCAACTCATGGTAGTCTTTGGTAGCATTGAATGACTTCGCTCTCGCACTGACAGAGTGACTATTTTATAGTGACTATTTCATGCATCGATGCCATAGGCATAAAAACAAACTGCGTTACTCTGGTTTACAAGGAAGCGATGTTTCCTCAGCGTGCGTATAGCAGTGCGGGTATTGCCAAAGAAGGCTGTGCTTAAGCAAGTTGCGCATCGTATTCATAGACTTCAAAAAAACTGTATTCGCGCAGAACTAAAAAAACATGATTTGACAATAAGGGTTGTAAAATACTACCAATTCTCTTCAAGGCCAATGAAACTCACCGTTGGTATACAAAGGCCAAAATTTTCAGTAAGTTCGTGTAATTGAAAAACGTATACGAGTTTCAATCTCCCTTTTTACAGAATAGGTCAACACGATCACATCATCAGTGTCGTGCCACGCTACTAAGAGACACAAATCTTTTTTTGTGTGTGTGTGGGCTTAAGGGAGTCAAACCTGTCGAAATGTAATGAAGTTCCAGTGGACTTCCCACGACACTATCAAATGCTTGATTCTAATTTTTGTAAATTAACGCACCGAAGCTACACTTGGGACTATAAGGATCGCCGTAGCGGTGGGCTCCGGGTTAATTTTGACCACCTGGGGATCTTCGACGTGCGCCTAAATATCGACACACGGGCGTTTTCGCTTTTCGCATCCCTCTGAAAAGCAGCCGGGAAAGAACCGCGCCCTTGGGCTCAGCTGCCACCGCGGCGGGTAAAAATATCCACCCTACTAAGGAGACTTTTTCCTGAAAATTAAGTTTAAATGATTAGGAGGCCCACGTAAAGACAATCTCAGTGCCAGTGTTACAGCAATACAGAACTACTCCTTTCATTCGTACAAATGACTCCAATAAGGTGCACGTTTCACAGCACAAAAAAAGCAGCATTGTTTCCTACGACACCGACACAGGACACGCGGTATGTATAAATACAAGACACTTCGCACCCGCAACTGTTTCTGCCTGGCATCATTGTTGCGCTTAAAGAAGTACTGACACGAAATTTCAAAGCTGAGATAACTATTTAAAACGCTTCCTTTTTATCAGGAGATATCTCCCAGCAAGTTTCAACAGCAACCGTTCAGCGAAAACATATTTCAAATCCATTTTAATCTTCGCCCGCACGAGAAAGCCCAGAGCGGACCGACACGACATCATCTGCTACTTGCCCCAAACTGCCGACGTCGGGGCCCCCGTGACGAAGCCGACGCGCTGGCTGTGGTTGGCGCGCGCTGCTCGGGCGTGTGTACACGTCATGGTTTTGGGACTGACGTCATGCTGCCCGGGCCTGTGGGGACGGCGAAGGTGCGAAGACCTCGGCTGGTTTGGACGCGAGCGTGCGTTCCCTCGCTCGCGCTTCCAGAGCGGCAGCGATACGGCAAGAATGGTGACGTCACGTGATACCTCCTGTCATGGCGGCCGCTCGGCGTTCGTTTTGTTGAAACCGAAACTGACACGAATAAACGACGCCGTAAATGAATGTTTACGCTGCGCTCGACCGTCTAATCTGTCATTCTATGATTAGTGGGCTTAGGCACGCATAGCAGCGAAAAAAACGTAACACGAAAATTTCGTGTCAGTACTCCCTTAAAATCATACGGCATTGCTGCCACGATTCATTAACCACACTTGGCCCCATCTTAGACACACCCAGACCCCGGCAAAGCTCACACAAACTACTTTCCGGAAACGGACCATTCAGATGAACATTAAAACCGTGAGGTGAAGCACCTCACTTTGCACTGTTAGATGAATGTCACTACAGGATCAATGGAACACCTAGCACACAAAGTTTCACTTCACAAATTGCCTGAGGATAGATGAGTGCAAGTCGATTCACTGGTCGATTCAACGGGTGAACGTAAAGCAACCGATTCTGTTCTTGACTTGTCTTGCTCTACCATGCCTTCACGGCTGGCAGTCACCGCTAGCAAGGACTAGTAGCTCCAGCCAGTGGGTAAACGGCGGAATCGTACTCTTTGGGAATGACTGTACACAGGCGTTGAACACCAACGTGTAGGCGCACATAGTGGTGTATAACACGTCCCACCGGCGACAGGCACACTACCAAAGCTTTCTCCGCACGGGCTGTTTCACGGGTTCTGGTGGAACGTCAGCGCACTGAAGATTCCGGAGCATTTCGTCCAGGGCGAGGTACTCCTGGGCCAATGATCTTTCCTCGGCTTCTCTGGGAGACGGTGCTGCGGCAGACGTCGATGCACGGACGTCTCTTTCAGGCCGCTTGAGCGATCACGTTGTCGAGGACGCAGTCCTCGAACCAGACCCTCCGCATCGTCGATCTGGAAGACCTCGGGCGAGTGTCTGACTCATCGGAACCACTTCCGGTGCTGGCTTCGTTCGACGAGGTGTCTTCGATCGAGTAAGACAGGTCAGTTTCGCCGAGCCCGTTGGTTGAGCCGTTCGAGGTTGTCCCACCATGATGGGACCGCGAGCTGCTCGGTCGCCCCACCTGGTGGCAGCCGGCGAGGTTCTCGTAGATGGGCGTCATGGTGGTCCCGTTGCGGCCGTGGCTGGAGTACGCGGCCGAAGCGGTGGTGACGAAGCGTTTCGCTGACGAGGTAGGAACGATTTCGACGGCAGGCATGGGCTGCATCCGCGTTGAAGAGACTGCCACGGAAGAACGCAGGACTCCGTGCGATCTCGGATTGTCTTCCGAGCTGGTGGACTCCGATGTACTGGACAGGTCCGATGTGCTTCCGTTACTGTTCGTGGCCACGGCGTCTTGCACCTGCGGAGTGAACAAATTTGTTACGGTGGAATAACGTAGCGGCTGCTTTGTAATTAATTAATGATAGACGCGTGATCATGCAAGGAGGTTTAGGTCTACAAGTTGTTGCTTTTCAGAGGCCGCATTGAGAAACAGTCCATGCTTAGACTACAATTGAAATCAGCACGTCTCCCTAAATGGTGCTTCAAACCATGTACTTATAACCTCTGACGTTATGCACAGTCAGCTGTACGGCCCGGTTATTACCACCGTCAACAAAGTAGATCCATGCCAACCTTGTGGCCAGCACTGCGCGGAGAAGGCAGTCAAAACCAGCTACGGAATATTTCTTGGACGCCACATCAAGGAACGTTCTCAGACACCCTATATAGCCCACAGTCAGAAAAAAACAAACACGAGCGACACTTCGAAGCTCGACAAGCACTAAGTCTAAAGACCCGTTTAAAATATGTTTGTCCCGCCAATAGATAATCATATAATCAGAGTGAAAAAATACCTGCGTAGCAAACCGTGGACGTAATTAGTGCAGCCTGCGTGGTGCATAAATTTCAGATCTCGTCGTGGAACGAGCAAGACGGCTGGTTGATGCGGCGGCGCCAGTGACACAGTTGAACCTCGTTATAATGACAGTGATATAGCGAATTATCGGCTATAGCGAACTTAATACGAACTTTGGTCCTTCGCGCTTCATTTCAATGACACATTCTTTTATAACGAAAGTGAAACTGTGAGAGCCGTGCACTGTCGGATATAATGAAGAAATATTTGACCAGTAGGCTGCGATGCTACTTAGAAAAACTCCCGGCGTCCGAAACTGTAGAAGCACAAAAGGCTCCTTTGTTCGGGGACACTGTGGAAAACTTCATCTTGCTCAGTGCTGTGAATAGCCACCAGACAAAGATTACATCCTTCCTCGAAAAAATAGGAACGCAGGCATGTTTTCTCAAACTAACTTCATCTGCTGTAATTTCCCGTTTCATGTTCTGGTTCTCTGAGCTTCAAATGCCACAAGGTGAAAGATAAGGGTTACCTTGTTTAAATTAAGGTCGAAGATTAAAATAACGCGTTTCTGTATCAAGGATTTTTGCGGGAGCCAGATTACCGATTGGTTTGAAGTTTGAACCGATTTTTAGTTCTACTGTTACAACAAACATCGGATATAACGAACTAAATTACTGTCCCGATACTACTTTGCTATAACGAGGCTAAACTGTATACAAGAGAGTTCGCCGTGCAGGAGAAGACAGGTTCTAGTGGCAGTGTCACTTGAATATTGAAAGTTGATTGATTGATTGATTGTCGGGTTTAACGCGCCGACGCAACGCAGGCGATGAGGCGCGCCGTAGTGGAGGGCTCCGGGTTAATTTTGACCACCTGGGGATCTTTATCGTGCGCCGAAATCTCGTACACACGGGCGTTTTTGCTTTTCGCCTCCATCAGAAAAGCGGCCGCCGCGGCCGGGAATCGAACCCGCGACCTCGTGCTCAGCAGCGCAACGCCTTAGCCACTGAGCCACCGCGGCGGGTGAATGTGAAAAGTGGGCGTCGGACCTGTTCCACCAGTCGGAGCCGCCGTGGAGGGATGGGCTGAAGAGCGAGACGTCCCTGCTGTAGCTCTCGAGCGCCAGGTGACGGGCGTTGTAGACGGACAGGTAGCCGGACATGCGGTGCGCCCGGAAACGCTGCACGAAGTCGAGCAGCCGCAACGCGTTCTCCGACGTCACAGCCCGGCACTCCACCAGCAGCACGTACGAGAAGGTGCTGAAGTCGTTCCTGCTCGCCAGTGAGGCAACAGAGGCGACAAACGAAACTTGCACTCGCGGATGTGGAATCGCTAAACGTTTTGCACGACTACACTCTGAAGAATATATACTCCCTAAAGGTTCTATTTGCCACTAAAGGCTGTTACTCCCGAAAGGCTGTGGTTTGTCGTCTCTTTTCTTAGTGTCCGTGTGTAAGTGAGCTACCATGAAGATGTTCCGAAGGTTCTAAATCTTCTAGAAGTTTTTTTTTACTCCATGGAGTAGGGAGGTTTCGTTTTTCTTCCAGCAAACAGGGTGTTTTTAGGAGATAGAAAAGTGGCATTTAGGGAGTTTTAAGAAATGCCTGGGGGAATTTAAGAAAGTTAAAGTTTGTTTTACTTCCTCAAAGGCGTTTTTAATTGATGTTTATGAAGTTTTTCATGTGCTTGAGTAAGGGTCTATTTTGGCCCCCTTGGGGAGTATTTATATAACTTGGGGGGTGTTTTTAGGAGGGTTTCAGGGGAGCATTTTATTCTTTTTAATGGAGTTTTAATGCAGGTATCCCGAGACTGCGGTGAGACGACTCAAGGGAATATTTAGAATGTTGATTATTGATATAAGCTTATTTACAACTAGCTCAGAAGTCTTGGTGTGCTACAAATGATGTTGTACCGAGCTTCCTTACATGCAAGGACGCTTAACTGCGGAGAGAAGAATAAATTCAAAGGAGCTATAATGATGGACGCTCGCAGGAAGAATTGAAAACTTGTGAGGGACGGCGAGGCCAACGTTTCGGTAGGGGGAGCTATCGCTGTTGAGATTAGTTTCAGCAGCAACTAAGGTTGCAAAACCGCGTTCTGATTTCTGTAATTGTTCACTGCGGCTCCAGCGTTGACCACCGAAGCGTGCGCTTACGCATCAACGACGTACCATAGTGAGTGCTGCAAATACGAAGTCAGAAAAAAAATGTAAGAACATCGCTGCTCATGCGTACATTTACCCTCCATTTATGCTCTTGTTTCCTTCTCCCTCACGCACACAGAGTGGCAAGCCAGAGCCTATGTACGATCAGGCCGACCTCTCTGTGTGTTCCTTTTCATTCGATAAAATTACTCTCTTACTACTCCGCAGCCCACTAGGGGTCATTTTGTTCCTTGACCCAACCACTGATTTTTCATTCTCTTTATTCTCCTTTTCATTCTCCTTTTAAAGACACATGCACTGAAGACTTACACCAACCTCCCAAACTAATTTCTGCGCGGGCATCCTTATTGCGAAAATTCTACCCGGAACTGCAAAGCTTGACTGACTGTAGGGTTTAACGCGCCGACGCAGGCGATGAGGGGCGCCGTAGTGGAGGGCTCCGGATTAATTTTGACCACCTGGGGATCTTTAACGTGCGCCGAAATCTCGTACCCACGGGCGTTTTTGCTTTTCGCCTCAATCAGAAAAGAGGCCGCCGCGGTCGGGAATCGAACCCGCGTCCTCGTGCTCAGCCGCACAACGCCTTAGCCACTGAGCCACCGCGCCGGTAACTGTAAAGCTTTTTCACACTCTGTGACCGTTCGCAAGGCTTGATAAAGTTGCTGTTATGCAGGCTATAGGTTTACCTATCGATAGGCGGCCATTTCAACGCACTGATAAAAAAACTCAGAAATTCCAAGAGGAAATTTTTGAATTGTTAGGCTCTTTAAACGTCGGCTTCACAATGCATCCACATGCATTGCTGGAAAGGCATTTTTTCAGCCTGCGTGCTTGCCCTCTAATACAGAAAAAGGAAGGCCTTAAGACGTTTTATTAAGTGACAGCATAAGACTTCATGTATCCCTATCAAATGCTATATAAAGAGTCTTTTAGAAGTCGAATTTACTAGGTTACACAAATTCTTTGCCTGGAAGTCTTTTTTTTGTGCCATATAAGGATGATATCAAAGTAGGATGACCCAAGTATCCTCTTTGAAGTCAGCTTCACCACTGTACGGAATGCATAACTGAGAAGACATTTTTAGGGGCAATAAAAGGAATCTGATAAGCCTTCGAGCATTCTATAACGGCATCAACCGTTACAAACGGACAGACGTACGTTCTTCCTCGTTGAGCCCGCATAGATATGCTCACGTGTTTATGCGGTGACGTCATTAGCCCTGGACATGGATATCAAGACGACGAGGCGAGATGCATATATGTTCGCGCGCTGTAATTCGCACGCACCTGGGCCTCGACCTGCGGTAGAGCGAGAACCGGTGCAGGCCGAACTCGTGCGCCAGGTTGATGTAGAGGCTTCGCGCTCCCGTCCAGTCCTTCCAGCTGTTCTCCATGACGTCCTGGAAGGTGGCGTCCAGCACCTTGAAGCCCGCCACGATGTACGCCGTGCGACGCTCGTCGGCCGGCGCGTACGGGCTCGGGCCGTACGGCAGGTGTTGCCTAATCTCCTCGTAGATGCCTGCGCCATGGGGTAGACGTGTGCGTCTCTTGCAGCTCGGATGTGTCTGCACTGCCAGCCACGCTTGTCCACGCGAGGCCAACCTATGGAACACTTATGTGCTAGTATAGCAGAGATTAAATTCACAGCTGTCTTCATGGACTTTTAATTCTTTTTATCGTGTTTATATTGACAGGGTGAGGTACGAGGTCTCGGAGACGACGTTTATTGTCCTTGCTCGGAGCGAACGTTCCGGGAAGCGCGAGTCCGACGACGATGACGATGATGATGATCTACAGATGGTAATGGCAATGGGGCTTGAATACAAGAGATTGGGAAGCGTATCCCTCGGTGCTCACACTGGCCATGATAGCGGCGGTATCGCTTGCACTGCGTGTCACATTAATGTACGCCGCGAATGCTCACAATATTTAACTAAATATTGAATGTGTACTTTCCCGCCATTGTCATGAAATACCTCTTTTCTGGCGCTCTTTCCCATAGTTGGCCTTGCGCCATGAAACGCAATCATTATCATCAATACTTACGTGCTTTGAAGGTGACAGCATCATGGCTCCCCCTGGCGACACTTATTAGAGGCTTCTTTACTGCTACTTTGTGTTTGCGTTTTCCTCATATTTCAGCACAAAGTACTTTGCGAAGCAGACTGGCGGCGCTTCAAGCAGCAGGTTCCCAAGAATCAGAGTTGTGCTTGGCTGCTGTTCAACTGTTCTACCCACGTGCCATCACATTAACCTGTCACACCGCACGCACGCGCCCTTGTTGTACCACAGGTAGCGTACTCATGTCGCGGGGATAACGCACATGATGACACCTGCTCTGGAGACCATGCACTTAATTTTTCTTTTCAAACAAATTGATTGAAATTAAGCAACGTGCGCACTTTTGCGCAAATTCCGGCATTACCTGAGTATTAGGGGCAAAGCACCTTAGGGGTTGTGGCTGTTGGCGTCTCCTGTAGTCGTCGTCATAATCGTCGTCTCATGTAGTCACGGTACTAAAACACCGGGAAACTCGTTTACGCTTCACGCTCGAACGTAACGCGTACTAAAAAAAAAAAAAACACCGGGACACTCATTTACGCCTCGCACTGGAGCATGGACAAAAAGAAGAGCGCATGTTCCGACAACCTTCTCTTGTCGTCGTGTCTCTCGCGCCTAATTTTTTGTAGTCGAGCCGATACTAGTGTAGGGCTCATGTGGTCGAGCCGATACGTGCACGAAAAAGCAGGAGCGGAGTAAAAGGCGCGCTCGGCATCATCCTCACCTTGATGCAGCACGTAGTCTGGGCCGAGCCGGTCCTGACCCAACAGCTGGTCGTCCATAGGCACGAAAGGACCCTGGAAGCTCGTACAGGTGGACCACCGGGTACAGCACTGACGAGGAGAGGCCATTGAAGGAGGGATGCACCATAGATGCACGCCTCGCCGGAGTCCTTCTGCATCATCTGGACTCTCCTGAACTCGAGTTTGACGTCTAATTGACCACCAATGGTCTCAACTCGTGGGCGCAATAGATGCTCACACATTACCTGTTTTCCACCAGAAGGTATAGTCATCAACGGTCGTTTCCGCATTGTTGGTTTTTAATCGAATCAGAAGTATAAACCTGAGCGCCGCGCCATAATGGCGGGCTAAGGGTTAATTTCGAACATCTAAGGTTTCGAACATCTTTGGGTAAGATGTTCGAAAATGTTGATTCACGCACATTATCGTCTTACGCCCCAGAAAATTCCCACAGCGTCCGGAAAACGACCCAGCGACATCGCGCTCAGTAGCGCTAAGATAGCCACTACGCCACTGCAGTATACGCGTCAGCATTTCTCCATGCCTTATCCCCCTAAAATTGACAATTTTGTCCCCTACGAAGCTTGTTAAAAGTTCTATAGTAAAAAAAAGTGGTATGCACTGTTCCCCAACGCGTAAAAAGTGTATCTAGCAAGTCTTCTTGTGGTAGCTTTACTCCGCAATACGCGGACAATGCCAAGGTTACGACAAACAAACAAACAAGAAAACAAACAAATGAATGAACACGTAAATGGGAAAATAAAAATAAATAAGGAAATATAAATAAATAAATAAATAAATAAAATGTGCCAAGTAGCATGCACGCACCTCCTTTCTCCATGGTCTGCAGCAGTTCGCCGGTCTCCGCGAAGTGCGGGTCGGCCAGCAGCGCCTGCGCCAGCAACCGCTTCTGCTCCCCGTACGGCACGCGCAGCGTCCGCGCATGGCTCAGCAGCGAGAGGACGGCGCTGCTCTGGCTGTCGGGCGACGGCCGACCGAGGGAGCCGAACGAGTCCCCCGGAGACCGGTGCGTCCGGGAGCCCATCAGGGGGACCTCCTGCGAACCGAAATAATGTAGCGTTAATGGGAGACGATCCTGTGTTCGCGCTGTATATCGGACCGGATGTAGTATTGGCCTTTCTTAACACGAAAGTGTTTCATTCCCGGGTACACTAAAATCTCGCTCACGTCATATCCGTCACGGAAGTGGCGTCGCCAGGAGAAGTGCCATTGCGCTGCGGCGCCCGGAATTCGCGCCCATGCCCTAGCTCTCGAGCTCTCTCGCCGCAACGTGAGGTACTATCGGCGTCAAATGAAACGCGAACACGAAAATATTAATCAGAACGTGCAAAATGGAAAAGTACTGTCCGTATAGTTCATATAATCGCACGCTATTGGTATATTTAGAAATACACTTTGGAAAAACTAAGGCACGCGTCATTTTGACTTGCATGGAAAGAAATTGCGCTATTTGTGCGTTCAGGTTCATATTTTCGTGTTCGTGTTTCATTTGACGCCGATAGTACGTGGCGCTTTGCCTACTGCGCTATGAACAGCGACGTGAGCAGCTCCACGAACGCGCCTTATGTCCTTCCCTATGACTCATTCAGATGGTGCTGCCGTCTAGGAGAGGCGACGCGAAGTAGCGCATCATGACGCTAATGAGCGCTGACAATTGGCGTCTCGATGCCAGCGCCTTCGTGTACGGGGGACGCGCGTGAATCGAGGCAAGGCTACGCTGTAGCGTTGTTCCCATGACCGTTCAAGCTGTTGTTGCTGTGCATGTCATTTTTGGTATTGTTGTCCCTGCATAACAGGTTATTTTTTTGTTTCTTGCGTGTCAGCGTCACTTCGTCTGGCGGGGTCAGGCTCGCGAACCCTTCGCACATGAAGGAGGTTCCTTTAATATTCAACTGCTCCTGTGAAGGCACCTTTCACTTTCGTGTTTTACCGATTCCTACGAAAGAGGGATCTACCACAATTTTTGGTTGTTTAAATTGCGGTGGCGTTTACACATCCAATATCACACTTTGTACCCGCTGCTTGATCTTCCGTAACCCTATGTTTTCCGAAATTTCCAAAACAATGTGCAGTTAGCGTTGGTTGTTTATATTATTTATTTCAGAATACTGGTGGCTCTTAGGCCGTTACAGGTGTGAGACCACTGGCGTACGCAGGGAGGGGCCAAGGGGGCCGCACCCCCCCCTCCCTCAAATCAACCATGAGCCGCTGTTTGTTGTTGAATTTATTTGTTTTCGATGTTTTTTGCTATTATTTAATAACTTTGTTTGGTTATTTGTTTATTATTATTATTTGGTAATATTTGTTATTTTCTCCACTTTTTAGGTGCCCCCCCCCTCCCCCCCCCCCCCCGAAGCAATATCCTGCGTACGCCACTGGGTGGGACACAGTAAGACAGTTAAGCATCAATACCTATAATTCAAAACATATCAATATAATACCAATCAATATAATATAAACCACCCGCCGCGGTGGCTCAGTGGCTAAGGAGTTGTGCTGCTGAGCACACGAGGTCGCGGGTTCGATTCCCGGCCGCGGCGGCCGCTCTTATGATTGAGGCGAAAAGCGAAAACGCCTGTGTGTACGAGATTTCGGCGCACGTTAAAGATCCCCAGGTGGTCAAAATTAATCCGGAGCCCTCCACTACGGCGCGCCTCATCGCCTGCGTTGCGTCGGCGCGTTAAACCCTACAATCAATCAATATACTATAAATCAATATAATATCAATACATCTAAAGTCAATATATTTAAATATAAAATATAACAGCGACGTCCTCGGGGCAGGAAGCCATGTCTTAGTTATAAGCGATGCTTCGAAAACAGCGGAGATGATTTGCTCGCAGTGCCCTAGAGTGGGGTCGATGAAACACTTTTAATGAAGCGAAATTTTAAATAAAGTGGTTTTGTTACAACAACGGATTATTCTATGTAAAATCAACAAAATACGTTTTAAAATGCACACAAAAAGGACGAAATACGTTCAAAAATTGTGTGTACACAAGGACAAAAGAAGTTTAAAATAAATATACAAAGTTTGAAAGAAAAAAAAGCGTGAAGAAATGGCAAAAGAAGTTGACAATGTACATAAAAAAGGAAATATTTTCGCATATCGCACGCAGCCTTGTACATAATGAAAAAATTCCCAAGAAGGGCCTCCCGTCAAACCGCCCGTCATGCGTTGACCTCTCCGTGTCGCTAGTGCTACCGTGCGACACGCGAAGAGGAAGGAGGCGACTCCAGAGGAACGTATCATCTTCTGCTCCTACCTCGCACTCTGCCTTAGCTGTAGGAATTTTAAACTGGGGTATACGCTGCCATTTGAACCGGCCCCACCAATGGTGGCCAGTGGCCACGCTGGAAGTCTATCGATCGTCGGTTGTTTCATTCCACCAATAGCTTCGTAATATCAAAGAGGCGTTCAGATCTGTTAAATACATGTCAAGAAACAAAATTTGTTTGTCATACCGAGAACTTCGCAAAATCAGATCGCGTGAATCCGGGTGGTGGTGGCAGAGGATAGCAACCCGTGGCTCTGCCGTAAAAATCCTTAACAGCAAAAATAATAAAAAAAAATTCGTGGCGCAGGGTAGGGCAAAAAAACGGGACTACTTCTTGCTGGATCTGCTTTTGAAGCTCTGTGGAGACGCCCTGATTTGCTTATGAAGCTTCTTTGTCTTCTGCTGAGACAACTTCACTTCCTTAATCATTTGAGACATCTCCGTTTACTCTTTATGCATCTTAGTCCAACGCGCCGACGCAGGAACTGACGATCGCCCCGCCACGCAACGTCATCCTTTTGCACACGGCGGGCTCCACTCCAAGGCCCGCGCGCCGGTACTCCGCCGCTGACGTCACGGTCCCCCTTCCCGGCGCATGCGCGCTCCGCCGTCACGAAAAACGAATCCATCGGGTTTACGCCTCCTAGTGCTTACGCACTGAAAAAATACGAGGTAAGCCTAACAGCTCGTGAAACATAACGCATTTACAACGCGCTAACATGTGAAGAAGCCTGGGTAAGTGTGGCGGTGGGACGTTGCTGCGATAACGTCGGCAAACTCATTCTTCAGGAAAACAAACGCGTGTGTTCATCGGCCGTGTTTGCTAACTCAAGGCACACGCCTGAAGATAAGACTTGAGCGTAACGCCGGTGCAGCATAGCCAAATGGCGGTATACGCTTTGCTTTCCTTGTTTGTATAGGAACCTGGCGACCGTGGACCATTAGCGCGTAGGTCGTGCGAGCGCGTGCGTGCGTCCGTGGGGCGGGGCAGACAGATACATAGAAAGGGCCTAAAGCCATGTAGTGAAGAAGCCAATGAACCCATCAGGAAAGCAGTTCGATTCCGTTTTGTACATAAAAACAAGAATTTCGAAACGCTAGGGAAGAAAGCAAATGGAGAGAAGGATGGACCTGGTTGCACCAAGGCGAATAGATTCATCCGTTCGTCTTCATTATATATAATGTGTTCCCAGAAAAGAAAGCGTTATTGAGATGGGATTGAGTTTCAGATAAGCTTGAAAAACCACGTTATGCATAGGATACCAACGTCAGCTATTTGTTTTTAACTCGAGATAACAGCAGCCTCTGAGCCAATGAGCAGTCCATTTCCTTGGACCATCACCAGCTTAACGAAATAAAAGAGGCTTTACATTTAGAATAATAATAAAAAAACACTTTGTAACAACCGTCTCTGATTTTAAGATTAGAAATCAATTCGCCCCAGCTTCCGCGAACACAGAGAAGCGATCGAAACGTTCGATCTTCCTACCATTTCCAACAGACGGCTATTTGGCCGCCAACCGGACGGATACACGCGTGGGACGAAGCACTTCGCGCGGCACAGATGCGTGACCGACCTTGGATCGAACAGCAGGCTTAGCCGAGCTTGTGCTTTCACGAACACGACACGCATACCTGTCTGGCGGAACGTTGCTTTCGCTTGTTTTTTATGCACAGCACCGGCTCATTCATATTCGCGCACTTGTAAGACACCCCCAGCGGCGCCTATTGAGACTAATGATGCTTGAAACTGGGAAATGGCTTCGCGGCAGACAGCATGGAACGCAGCCGGCTGTTGCGTGCGTGATGGAAAACTGGCAAGGTGTCAAATTTTGTTAGAGTACAGCCGGCGAAGGTGAGAAGATAAATGGGGCAAAGTTTAAATTCAATAAGTGGCATTCATCGTTGCGCAAGTTTCTTGAGTGTGTTGCGCAATCGATAACTAGAAGGTCGTTCGGTTTGGTAATGAGATTTTTAAGAGGTGGTTGCGTGACTCTTCGCGGAAACAGACTGCTTTCCGCGATAAGATCCACGTGTAGTAGTATACGCTTGCCGCGTGGTGAACGAACAAAACATCTACGCTTGAGCAGCTGCTACAGGAATGTTTTCAGTACAGTTCATATTACGAAAAATTGACCAAATTTGTAGGTGGAATAGAATGTTTGCTTTGGGAAAAAGTCGATCAAAAGTACTTCTCTTCGCTTATGATGTTGATACGAATAAATTATTGCGAAAGCATTTGGTTCGCAGGCTGCAAATGCATGTCGCTGGCACATTGACGGCGCACGAAACGGCCGACGGTTTGGATGAACACCAAATGCTTGGATTGACACCAAATTTCTCAGCGAAGCTCCTGTAAAAAAAGTGTAGCAGTTGTCTTGAAAATTAGGTAAATTCGGGTCTTAGCGGGATTTGAACCATGTGTGCTAACCGGGAATGCGAGGTCAGCACGCATTTGAAACCCAACCCCAGTTCGGTGCGTATACGCTAGATACATGCACTGGGGCCTACACAGTAATTTGAACATATGATTATTAGAAAAGCACCAACTGGGGGAGTAGCAGAGCACGTTTCCGCTGAATGTCAATTCTCATGCGGAAGTAGAGGTACACCGCAAGGCGCGGTTCTGCCTCCAATACTATTTAACATAGCCCTGATTAACCTTCCGAAAGAATTGAACAAACTCTCGGCAGGCCACACCAACGGAGTCCTGGGACTGAGTACGCCACCCACTAACCAGATTGATCTCACTGTTAAAGTTTTATCCTCCCCCTCCCCTTTCCTACGCGGGTACGTTCCGAGTCATGTAGTAACCGACAGGAAATGAAAATACCGAAAAGGATTATTATTATTATTATTATTATTATTATTATTATTATTATTATTATTATTATTATTATTATTATTAGTATTATTAAGAATATGACACTTTGAGCAATTGGACCCTAATAATTTCGCATTCATTGCATCATAAGGAGTGCTTAGGCGGTCTCGTAATTTATTTAACCAGCAAGGCGTTCAACGCTAGGCTTCCTAAGAACCCAACATGCACCGCAGATTAAAAAGCTGCCGCCGCACGGTTCCCAGAAGCAGGCGCTAAATAACGGCCGCCGCCCAAAAGGAGTCGTCAGCCGTGGTCGTGCGAATGTTATAAACGGCAGCCCAAAGCAACACGCAGGCAGCCGTGCCGTCTACCGGCCATTTGCGGCTACCGGCGGCGTCCTTGCCTTCATCGCGCGGTGACAGCTCGGGAGGAGGAGCATTTTGTTCTGCTCGTAAACCGCGAGGCTCTTTCACAACTTTCCCCGTCTCACGGCCCTTTGATCCCGGCGCACCGACGTGGCCCCTCCCAGAACCACTTCTTGTTTGTGGCCCAACAACACCGGCCCCGGGGGGTCCGACGAGCGGCGCACCTGTGTGTTCCGGCCTTCCTCCAAGGCCGTCTCCCGCTGCCACCCGAATACGGTTGCCCGCAGCGGGTGCACCGTAGCGCGGGAACATCGGAATCGCAACCGCCTCATTCCGAAGCCAACGGTTGGGTGCCAAGCTGTTTATGATGTTTCTTGGTTCGAAACGAAATGAGAAGGGAAGGACGCATGCGGGTATTATTGCACCCAGCCGTTATTGGCTTATAGGCTTTAAAGGAGCCATGAAGACAAAATACAAGTTGGGTTTATTAAAAAGACTGCTTAGTCCCGATAACAATGATACCAGTATCATCACAATCTTCGAACAAATAACGGAGATATTAAAGAAAACGTGTGAAGCAGTCGCGACCCCCTAGCCGATTTCTCGCAACTTTTCTATGACTTCACGCAACCTTGTTTGTGCGATTGGCGGCCGCCTAACTGACCTGTCGCGACGACACATGACTGGACGTCTGTAATGGGGCCTCTAGTTCTATTTGACCGCATCACTTGAATGCTAACGTGCCGTTAACGCACTCAAAATTACTTTTTATTGTTGACTCGTATGACGTCATTCTTGCTCATAACACGTCACTGTGGCGCAAAATTTGAAAGTTTTTAAATACTTCTTGCTTTAACGCATGAAGCTACACCGGGGAACTGAGGCGCCCCGTAGTGGACGGCTCCGGATTAATTTTGCAACCACCCGTGGATCTTTAACGTGCTCATAATATCTCGAACACTCCGCTGGCGTTTTCGCTTCTCGCCTCCATCTGAAAATTGTACCTAGTCACAGGGTACGCCTGCATACGACGCAGTGTGTTCGCGGAAGAGAACACACTGGAAGAGGGGAAGAGAACAGGATAGAAGAGGAAAGAGTGCGCCGGGGAGGTGGAAAGTCTGCAGGGCAGTGGAAGTCCTCGCTTACAGACGGAAGAGCGCAGCTCACACACCGAAACGCAGAACCCGTGAGCCACACTGCCCAGCCCAGATCGCACAGACACGGGTGTTGGACACTGCAAAGAACTCCGCGCCATAGATGATACGGTATCTCCAGTGGAGTAGGACGCAACGTAGTTACGCCGAAAATTTTTGAAACGCTAACTGCGGACGCCATTAGCATGTTCAACCGACATCTAAAGAGCGCTCTCCAAAGTTAGCGATGCATATAATGGGAGAAATAACAAAACGAAATGAAGTGACGTATGTCGGAGATACGTCGTAGTGGGCCTCCATACGTGTGTGCTTGTGTTCGTCTGATGGTTTTTCATTCTTTTTACTATTAGTACTGTTTAATTGTCTCAGCTTTTAACCCTCATTACGTGTTCACCAACCATCTAAAGTAGCTAGCAAAGTCAGCAGTATGCAGGACTGACCTCTGCGGTCTCATTAAAGAATCCCCTCTCTCTCTCTCTCTCTCTCTCTCTCTCTCTCTCTCTCTCTCTCTCTCTCTCTCTCTCTCTCTCTCTCTCTCTCATTGCTCACTTCAAGCTGTCTTGCACGAGGAGTATGGAGCCGTGATTCGTTCCTTTAACCTCACTTTGAGCTGCCAAGTAATTATTCGACCTCCTCAAAGGGAACACCAGGCTCAGTTGTAATAAATAGAATAGAATAGAATAGAATAGAATAGAATAGGGAAGTTCATTTCATGTTCTTAAGAAGACATGACAGGGCGAGAGAAAGAGCTGCTGTGGACAGCTTGACGAGCTCTCGCCCTCTCCAACGGACAGCAATATGCCCACTACTACAAGTCTTTCCGCTCAAACAAAGATGTCTCCTTCTCTACCTTTGGACAGATAAAACTTGTACTGAGTGAATGCCAAGGGCGCACCTAACTGCCGTATGAAGTAGGATGCAGCAGCCATGGAAGAAAAAAAGACTGAAAGCAGAGTTGTCGGTTCGTGCACAGTGTTGCTACTCTCATTACGTTTCCGCCACACCTCGTGTAATGGTTGGGCTACGCCTTCTAGTAGTTAATGGTGTCGTGGACGCCTTGGACATCTCATTCACCTTCGCGAAACGCCTACCGAGTATCCTTTGTCCAAGGGTGGGCTTCGCGATGGGCCGCATCAAAGTACAAGCATGCATCGGTTCGTTAATGCCTCAGCCTTCGGCTTAGCCCGCAGATCATCGCCCTGCGGCCGACGACGCAAGTGCTGCTTGACAAGACCCACTTTCTCATACTCTTCAGGCCTCAAGGACAACTTCTGCTCCCGCGCAAGCCCCCCCTCGCGTATACGGGAGCTCCGAATCAATGTCAGGGATATTGCCTGTCAGCCGCGCAAGTTTGTACAGGGCTGTTCCAAGGTCCTTCGTTGGCGGTGCATTGAATGGCTGAGTGTACACTTCGCACGTTTCTCCGGCGCCGAGTTGCTAGGGGCAAGGGCGATCTGTCCGTGTCCCATGAACGTAAAAGGTGTAGACTCTTTAGCTCGCGTTAGAGCACGTAACTGTCGCGCTTGAGATACACTGGCATACAAACTAAGGCGTTCAAATTTTAGTTTGTGTAGGCTAAGTATTGAGATTGTTACGGAGTTTTATGAAAGACCGAAACCGCTCCTTATAAACCCGTCGTTGCTTCCTTAGAGTACGGAACAATAAAATCGTCATATATTGTGCGCTAAAATTCATACTCTCGCGTTTCATTAGCACCTTATTCTAGCTGGACTTTTATGGCGGTTGCCAATTCACCTCCCCTTATGAGAAGGAACGCTCTACAGTGTTCACGACTCATAACAAGTGCTTTAATGTCATCCGATTTTCAAGGGCGAAGCAACTTAGGACCTCGCCCTAACCTCGCTTTGTCCGGGGCTTGGCGTCCGCGTACTCAGAGTTGCGCATGCGCGAGGAGCATTGGATTGGATTGGATTGGATTGGATTGGATTGGATTGGATTAAATTGAATTGTATCGGATTGGACTGGATTGGAATTGTATATACTGTACACACGCGTTGTCACTCATTTACACGCGCGAGTGGGCAACGCCACGGGTGATTTACGGTAAGAACGATACCCAGTGCTTCGCCCACTCGTCATGATTCACTTCGTGGAGATGCGTGAAACTTTTTTTCTTAATATTAACCGTAAACAAAAAGCACAGGCTGTCCTCAGGCCGTCAAAACATCATTGTGTTTGCTGTTACCACTGAAGAGAGCCATGCTCAGCAAGAATATTAAACAAAGCAAAGCTGCAATCACAAGAGCAGCGTGTCCAAGGCATGCATTCACCAAAACACGGCGCATAGTGGCTTTTTTCGTACAGACTCTTGACAAAAAGGGTGTGTGTAAATGTGTCGTCCCTAACTGGCGTTATTAAGCCACACGAGCACCCAGCTGCGGATCCGGCAACACATACCACCCGTGCCAAGTAGCTAGCTGGTGTGACCGTGACGAGCAAGGACTTCCCGATGTAGGCTTCCCGGGTCGTCCACGCAGCAGTGTAGTGTCAAGGACACGTCAAGGGCAAGCCCATTGATCTCATGTGGCACGCCACGTCAGCGTCATCCCATGTATCGTTAGTGGACGTCCAGTAGTCCTCTGTGTATACGCCACCCACACATCATCTTTGAGCCTCCTGGCCGGGTTCCAAGGGCCGCATTCTTGTCCCTTCTTCATTAAGCCAATCAGGTACTGCCGTCAAGCCGTGCGCAAGCGGCAAATTACGACCGCCAGCTGCGAGGGCGAGGGTCGCTCCCAGGAGAACCCACTTCGTATACGGACTGTCGTGGCGTAATCCTCGGCAATGGCGTTCGAGAAAATGAAAACTTCAAGCCTCCTCGGTGACATTTTTTCTCCCCTGACAATCATGCTGCAGTGCTACTGTCATCGGTGCCATGCTCTAATTGATTTGCGCGACAAAGAACAAAACCTTGTTAACTGTTAATTTGAGGGAGAATTTATCTGAGTGACAAAGAGCAAAACTTTACGGATTGTTAGTTTGATGAGGTAATCCTCGGCCAGGCGTGTAATGCAGGGAACTCACAACAGGTGGAAACATCTTTAGGATAACCGAGGCGCCATCGAGAGACGGGGCCAGATGTATAAACGAGGACCACTGGCTCGATGCAAGAATGAAATCAGAAAATTCCGAGGCAAATAATGGGCTAGGGCATCGTCAGACAGGAGAGAATAGATGACCGGGTAGGAGGCCTTCGTCCTGGAGTGGATCTATGATGATGATGATGATTATGTATGCCCACTTTTAAAGGGAAAGCTTTCTTTGATGGACGGATGGCGTCCCGTCGAAAAACGGGTGCCTGTCCCCATAAGCCGGTTGGTCCACCCGAAATCTCTGGTAAGATCTCTGGACACATGGTGTGTTCGTGGAAACTTGGCTTCCATTGCGTGAAAACGGCTGCTTGAAAATCACAAAAAAGAACGGTTCCAGATAAGGCAATGCACGCATCAGTCACGAAGAAGGAGTGCAATATTACACCTCTATCTCATAAATCGCGTGTCGGTATGCATTTAGACCGTTCGTAGATGCGCTTGCTCAGTGCGCGAAAAATCAACGCATGGGTTCGCTCTTCGTTTGCGGTTTGGGTCATTGAAGAGTTGGCAATCGATTGGACGCACTTTCAGCGGAGGCTTCGACACACATTTGAGTTTAATATGAGAAAGCTTTCGCGCTTCTCTCAGCTTTCTTTACGAAGGGATAATAAAGTTTTGTAGCGTAAGCTACACTGGCCGAGGTCGAGCGGTTTCGCGTGTGCCATGAAGGGCCGTTTTTATTCCAAGGTTTTTAACTCCAATTGGAGTACCCCTATCCCAAGGAAACCACTGCTAATTTTTTATTCCAAGGTTTTTAACTGCCCCTGCCCCAGGAAACCAAATGTTCCTGCTATATGCACTCCCCTAGCTATCTTCCATCCTCGGCCTCTAACCACGTTCTTCGGAGTCGATTCTGTTGTTCGCGTTTCCTGTTTGTTCAGCTTGAAAAACTGCGCAGCAGACGAACATACATAAGAGAAAAGGACACCCACAAGAGTACTGCAGCGCCCTTGTGTCCCCTGCTCTTGCGTTTTTGTGTGTCTGCAGATGAGGAGTCCTTCGAAGACGAACGTTGATTAAATATCTCCAATGCATGCGGCACCGCTTCCTGTCCTCGGGGTTGAGCTTCTAAAGCCACGCTGATGTCCTCTTCATCTTGGAGTTTGATGCCGTTCTCGCAATGACACTTTGAGATTATCGGTTTTCTTGCGAAGTATTTGGTGCAACACGAAGATAGTCCGGTAAAGGCATACGGAAAGCACCGGCCATAGGAAGTGCACACATGTTTCTTTTTTTTTTCTTGGAGGTGGGGGGGGGGGGGGGGGGGAGAACGAGTCATTATTTGGAAGTGTATCTAAACCAGCCGGCATCTCACGCTAATTTTTACTGTGAGTTTGTGTTTCGTCATGTTTCTCTTCGCTATTCGACCAAGGTTATCGCATCCTACTAGTTCCAGTATCTTCTTACCAAATTTTTCCCTTTCCAGCGTGTGCCAGAGCAAAGTTTATGCTCTAACCTTGTTCTCCTTCCTCACTAACTCCCTCACTAACCAACTCATTCACTCATTCACTAACTAACGAACTCACTCATTAACTTACTAAATATATCCCACGAAATAACTAATTATTCACCAACTCTCTCACCCACTAACTCACTAATTATCTCACTCACTAACTCTCTCACTCACTAATTATATCACTCACTAACTCACCAAATAAATAACTGACTCACTAACTTTCACACTTATTAGCTCACCAACTAAATAACTGACTCACTAACCAAATAACTATCTCAATCACTAACTCACCAACTAAATCACTAGCTCACCAACTCACCAACTAACTCACTCACTCACTCACTCAGTCACTCACTAACTGACCGACCGACCGACCGGCTGACTGACTGACTGACTCACTCACTCACTCACTCCCCCTTCCTTCATTCCTTCCTGCGCTTACTGTACAAACAATGCATCAAGACATTCCTTGCCGCTGACAAAGCTAACACACGCCAAAGCACGCACGAACCAGCTCGACAGTACGTGAGACACCAGGTGCTCTAAAACATCGCGCGTAAAGACCCCGTGCGCGAGTGAACCTCGCCGGGCGTGACCCCATGCCATTTCTCTCGCGAAAGACAGCACAAATGGAGCTCACGCTTCTCACGCACCGCAGACAATGGCTCGTATACCTCCATCGCTTCGTTTTCTCTGTCGGCTCCGTTTCACACGCGCGCGGCGACCCCGCCCCGCGTGTACACTTTCGCAGTGCAAGCGTATTTCAGTGGCAGTGTCAGGGCTGCCCATCAGTCACGCGGGTGTCGCCTCCGTGCAGACAAACGCGCCGCGATTGTCCGTTCACGCCGTTGCAGCCTCTGTCGGCTCTTGGCCCGCGTCCAGACGCCCTGAGGACGTTATTAGGACCAACCGGGGACGATGTCTGCGTCAGGCTTCTTACCTTCCCCGAGGAAGAAAATCATCTCGGCAAATAGACTTAATGGGTGCGCCTGGAGCCGATCCAGATTGGCGTCTTTGGGAAATCGGTCACGGCATGGTCGTCACGGCAGTAGCAAGCGCTCAGGCGTTAAACGGACCCTGAAACACTGCCGATAAACGCTTTCCTCTTTCCTTCGCGTCTGGAAGCACTGCGAAAGCTACAGTTATCGCCAGCGTAGAGCGGCACTGCGTGATTCGCTTCGTCGACGCAGAAACGACTGGCAGTTACTGCTTTGCTTTTGTTGCGATTTTCTTTAAAGGAACTCTGCAAAACTTCCAATAAACTCTTTAAGGGGACTCACCTCTTAACATTTCTATGGCGACTTACAACTTCATGACCCACGGGCTTCAAAAGCATCGTTTACCAACACGAAAAGTTTTACAAATACATAGAAGTGTTCACAACGGCATAGTTTTCTTATTTTAGAAATATGTTCCTTCTGTAGTGAAATAAAAAGATAAAACTCCCCCTCGCTTCTAGTGAAAACTGGATAACCCAAAATGCGTGCCTTGTTTATTGTTTACTTCAAGGACAAAGTGATGTATTTCTAAAGGAAGCAAACTAGGCCATTAAAAACATTTCTATGCGTTAGTAAAACTTTTCGTATTAGTACACGATGCTTTTGAAGCCCGTGGGTAATAAATTTCTGAGTCGAGTCCCCCTTGCATAAACCATTGTTATCAACAGCACGGAGCAGCGCTGCGTGATTTGCTCGTGGCAGCAGAACTATCCGCCTTCCGTTTCTGCTTTGCTTTGTGGCTTTTTTTATGAAGAGGCTATCGAATGCGTTTATTGCCGCAACAGAACGGAAGTGGGCCCATAGCTGCTACACTGCTGTAATGACGTCATTCGAGCGCTCAAAGAACGCCAAGACTCGGGAAACTATTTGGAGCAGGTTTTCAAGTTATTTGATGAGCATAGAGCAGTTATTTTCGGCTGAGGTACCCCGTGACTCCCTATTCGAAGTACTGGTTGTGCTTGTTGAGTACGTTCTGAAAGAATTTTTAGAAACCAAGCTGAAAAGGGTGTTGCAGGGTCCCTTTAATTGCTACAAGTAAAAGGAAACCAGCCGCGACATCGCTCGCATGCGTCGCTCGAGTACGCAAAAACATGCTCAGACCGAGAAAGGCAAAAGGTATTTTGTGAAAGTTATTACGTTATCTGATCAGCGAAGGCCAAGCCCTAATATTTTGTTGTGGCACCACGCGACCCCGTATTCAAAATACCGGATGCGCTGTTTGACTACGTCCTGAAAGGATCTCAGATTTTCAAACAAAGTTAAAAAAAGAAAGCGTTCAGGGTTCCTGTAGTTATGCGGACAATTTGTGACAGCGCGTGGCAAGGTCGCCTTTCGTTCATTAGTTCATCCGAACTCGGAGGTAACAAGAAATTTAGCCGGAATAGAAGAAATTTCAAATTAAGCGGAAATCGAGAAAAAGAAAAACACCCATTACACGACTGTGAAGTGCCGTAAGCGTTGATTCGTAGATAGCAACGGTTTGTTCTAAAGATTGCGCTGCGCTATTATTTACCGACTCCATGCATGATTGAAATATGATGCTTCGTCGTTACGAGCCATTCACACAAGGATTGCGCACCCAAACGGGACCCACGGTGTAATTTGAAACAGATGAAGACTTGTTCACTTGCAGTTTTTCCCCCTCCTTGCTCTTTTATTGTGCTTGGTGCTGTAGCGCTTTTTTTGACGCAATTTTGGCTCTGAACATTGTTTTTTATCTCCTCTGTTCAATAATTTCCTTCCATTTCGCCTGTACTCACTCAGCGATTAACCAATGCACGAATAACTAAAAAACTAGGCGCACGTAACGAGTGGTAATCACCAGTTTAGGGGAAGTTCCAAAGGTGCAGTAAGTTTCTGAGAAAGGAAAATTTTCCCGCAAACTTCGCAATTGCAGAAAAATTCGTTCGGGAAACCTTCCGTACATATGGAATTATGGGAATACAAAATATTTACCTCTGCTGACAAACCGCCGGTATAAAAACGGGGATATGTGTTCCTAACACATGATAATAGAGTACGGTGGTACCACAGTCCTTCAATGCATTGAAGGACTCTGGCATTACGTTAAGAAGTCTTGAAACCGGTTTTACCCAGAAAGGCAATGGTCCGTATGATTTCAGCAAATACGGAGTATACGAAAAGAATATTAAAAATATGCGGTACCGCATTTCGAGCTTTAATTTAGACAGGAACACTAAAATTGTGCCCAAATGTTTCGATTCCGCCAAATCATTTCACTCTTTCGTTCTTGGAAAAATTATCTGCATTAGTTAAGCCTCAGTGCGTGATACTCCGTATGAATTGCGTATCACATAATTCCGTATTTATGGAACGTTTCACCTGGCGGATTCATTAATTTTTCTTCAAGTGCGAATTTTCTGAAAAAGTTGAATAGCTTTCCTCCGTAGCAGCTACGGTTGTTTATCAGGTGGTCGTCATTTTTTTTTTCCTTTCGCGTATACGTAACGCGGGCAGACAGCAGACATCTTCTATTCAACATGCCCACTCTTTTATTGTAGACATAACGCACCTGCACCGTGGTCTTTGCGCACCTGCGATTTCCTCACACGTGTGTGAGCCTCGACGGCGAGTCGCAACAGCGCAGGGCGATGCGGGACGACCTTGGAACGAGGGTTGGGCCACGCTCGCAAACAGCGGAGTGTAGAATGAGAAATGTCTCCGGCACATCTCTTCCCCGACCAGCCTTCCACCCCCCCTCATAAATCCTGCTCGCACCGGAACCTGCCAGAGCGCCGCGGATGCCGCTGCCTGCCACCCAACGCGACGACTCAGCTGGGCATGGAGCTGGGGCATACCGGAAGCCGTTCGGTGGACGCGAGATTGTGCCCGGTGTGTTGGCGAACGGGACCGATTCGAAAAATCCACACCACGCGCTCAGGAAACACGTGGGTCCGCATTCTCCGAGCACATCGTAAAAAAATCGTTTTGCTGCACATGCCCAGGATGTCCTGAGGACGTCCCCCGCGCGAGTGAACGGCTCCCATATCTTTCGTCCTGCTTAAGAAAAACGTTCATTCCTCGTCCTGTGTACAGAAAGGATGTATACTTTCGCGAATATGTGTGCTGATCCCTCTCCACCACACTAAAAGAGAGCGAGAACAACTGAGGACCAAGACCCGTTAGTTTTCAACGTGAATCAGTTTGCGGTAGTTAATTTGCCACGCGGTGTCGAAATCGCGCAAAGAACAAATGCTGAGCACTGTAGGATACACTCCATTACAATAGCGTAATTGGCATCTCTTGCTGCCCCCCGACCTCCTCCACCTCTTTCATTAGCATCAACAGAATAGCATCTTATTGTACGCCTATTAGTTTTTTCCTTTTTTTTCAGTTAGTGTTACTATTAATATTGACTCAGTACAAGTTTGGGGTGACGTAACTTCAGAAAGCCCCGTCTCCAGAACGCCTTTTCCCCTCCATTTTATGTCTCTGGCACGACTTCAGTTGTGCACGTTCGTGATCGTGTTTAAGTGCGAGAGAGTGACTCGGTCATGGTGCTGCGTCTGACGTATTCCATCTGACCCGCGCTGCTTACTCGACATTAGCGCATAAAAACCGCCGTCCGAAAAAGCGATACTACTAAATAAAAAAATATTGTTATCTCACCTCAGCCTGTAATGCCTATGCGTCCCCACGACTTGCCACCTGCTTCCTGTTCTGTTTTCTTGTTCTTGTTCATTTTATCATTGTATAATTTTTATGGTGAACTGTACCTGTATTGCACTGCATTTATTTTCTATCCACCCCCCCACCCCCTGTTATGTAATACCCCTCTGGGGTCCATACGGGTTGAATAAATGACGATATGATGATGATGAGAACGTTTGGTTTGTAGCACTCAACTCCCAAGAAGGACATTTCCAGCGAAAATTCACAGAATGCGGTAGACTGTAATCCAATTTGACGAGCATCGGAGAGATTACGCCGAGCCCAGCAACAAGCGACAAGAGCGTGTACAAAAGGATCGTTCGGCAAAGACGTCCAGTGCTGGACGATTGGTTTTTCTGCCGAAACCAGAAGCAAAAGCAGATAGGGATTAGAGTTTATCCGATTGCAAGAGCTGTATCTTCGCGCACACAATGAAGCTGTGGCAAGGGCTGTGTCAGACTATCATCCATCATCATCATTATCATCATCATCATCATCATCCTGTTTGTGTCCACCGCAGGACAAATGCCTCTTCTATGTCCTCCAGCTGTTTCTCTCTTGCAATTCCGTCTTTATGGGCTACCGTATTTATTCTAATATAAGGCGAGGTTTTTTTTTTCCAAAATTCGTACTCGTAAAGTCATACCCCACCTTATATTCGAAGCTCAGTATATATATTTTTTTTTACTCTCCAAACTGCACCTTCGTCTTACAATCGTGACCGCCTTATAATCTTAGAATTACGGTATATCCTATGGGGCCCAAAAGACATAACTGGGAGCGGTTATCCGACTTGTGTTTCTTGTCTGATGCTTCTCCGGCTTCAGCTCGCGCGCGTTTGCATGCTCTTTATTTACCCAAGGTTACGCGTATACTGGGGGCAAGATAATTTGAGGAACCTTGTTGTCGTTGATTGCTGAAGGCTCGTAAGCTGCTTTGTGCCTTCCTCCGCCAACGAAAGAAGCCATTAGCTCGCCAGAGTCATTACGCGACAGGCTGCAATTACGCTATCGCGTATGGGAAGGTTTGCGTGAGGGCTCATACGAAGGGGAAACGAGATTGTACGAAAACAGAAGCAGAAACAAAAGTTGGGATTTATTTCATCCTGCACAGTTGAGGAATGCAGCCTTTCGAACAATTTGCTGCAGGCAAATGCCGCTACCGCTAAGTTTCTCTATGACGGTGTAAATCTTAATTTCAGTAGTCCTTACTGCGTAGAAGGATGGTCCTATACCATGGATAAAGGTGCAGGAGAAACCGTTCGAAATGGAACTTACAGTAAACCGCCGTTATAACAAACTCCCCCGGGGTGGGAAAGTGACTTCGTTATAAGCGATGCTTCATTAAAGCGGGGATGATTTGTTCTCCCTGCACCGCCGTTGGGTAGGCGCAAAACTTCGCATAAAGCAAGGATTCGGATAAAGCGATTTCGTTATTCACGAGGGTATACTGTGTAAGGCTTTCGAATTCAAAGTACGTGTTTAGGGGCACATGAGTTTATTACGTACATGCAATATGTACATGAATTTACATTAAATTACGTGAATGAAAAATGTACGTGATTTCGCGGGGGTACATTAATTTACGTACATAAATCTGCACAGGTGCCGTCATAAGTAATTGGAACAAGGATTTGTGAATATCACAAAATATTTGTTCCTACTGGCTTTACGAGAAACATTACCGGTATACAGGAAGCTTTTTCTGTTAAGAAGGATTCCTTAAAACGCACACCAGTTCAGCGAGGCAGTTTCCGGAAGAAGAAAATTCCTTTAAATTTACGAGACCGCGTCCCAGTTACTTTTGACGGCACCTGTCATGGATTTACATGAGTTTAGGTTAAGAAAATATGTACGTGAATTTGGCGAGGTACCTGAATTTACGTACATGAAATATGTACATGAATTTCCATGAGTTTACGCGAATGAAATATGTCCATGATTTTACGGAGGTACAGCCAGGATCAGAAGTTTACGGACCAGGGAAATGGCAGCTTTAGGTTATTTCTCTTCCTATAGTAGCTCGACAAACTGTCGAATGCATGCGAGATGTCGTATAAATACTGAACTAATGAAAACTACCGCACGTAGTGCTCCGGGCTGCCGTGCGGCAGATAAATAACTCAAAATTGCTGCTTTCGTGGTCCGTAAGCTTCTGCTCAGTGGGTGTACAGCCGGTAAAAGGCTTGTCTATAACACAGCTTGTTCGTACTCTCAGCCCTATCCTGCCCCGCCGGAGCGGGATTTGAATAAAACTACTGCGGAATTCTGAAGTTTACCCTTCGCTTTTGCCTCCGACATGCTTGGAACGAGTATGTTCGGCAATGGTTGAAGTTAAAATAGCTGTTATAGACAAGCGTTTTACCGGCTGTACGTTAATTTACATATGTAATGGTTGAAGAACACCAGAAGAAAGCTTACTTTTCGAAACACCGCAGAAGTGGCTGCCCGGAAGTGAAGGAGCTGCTAATCGTTGCTACACCAGCCGGTTTCGACAGCTTACCGCCTCACAACCCGGTCGCCACATATGGGTACCGAACCGGCGACCTCGGAAGGGGCCCGGGGGCGTTGCCGCAATGTCCAGCTGCCCTGTTCAAGGCGTGCGCCGACCAGAAAAATAGGAAGCGGCGGGCGAGTGTGTTCACACGGGCTAAACGCAGAAATTTCCCCGAAAGAGAAGCCGGTCGACCTTGGAGGGCAGAGCCGTTGCGTGTGCAGCGGAGCACGAACCGGCGCCCAATTTCGACAGCTCCGCGGAGCCGGCTGGCCGGCTGTGACCGCCGCCGCCTTTATGCTGCGGTTCCGCAGTCTTGCAGTCGAGCATTTCCCAACTTTTATGGAACGCGAAGTGCAAGCGGTTATACTAAATGACAACTGCGCAATGGACAGTAAGCCTCAATTACACTGCGTAATGTGCACGATGTCCACCTCACTGTACTGCGTATGTCCACTGCGTAATAGTAAGACTCCCATAGGGAGGCTTACTATCCACTGCGCAATTGTATATAACAGGAATATACAATAGGCGTATACAATGGAAATATACAATTGAGCGTATACTGCGAAATGGTCCCACTTGCGTTAATAGTAAGACCTCGCCTCCATATGGGAGGCCTTACTAATCCACTGCTTCATTGTATATAACAGGACTATACAATTAGGCGTATACAATTGGAATATACAATTGAGCGTATACTGCGAAATGTCCACTGCGTAATAGTAAGCCTCCCATAGGGAGGCTTACTATTCACTGCGCAATTGTATATAACAGGAATATAAAATAGGCGTATATACAATAGGAATATACAATTGAGCGTATACTTCGTATACGCTCAATTTCTGAAAATAATCCTGGGCCATCTCCACTAACGTGAACCTGGGGAGGGGCGAAGCATGCAGTGTATAAGCGTATTCTTGGCGCCCTGGCGTTTTTTTTTCCCGCGGAGATGAAACCGTTGGGGGTAGATGTATACAGCTTTGCTGTATAGCTCTTGTCTTCGAAGCACGAAGCTTTCTAACGCGAACCCACCGCGGTGGCTCAGTGGCTACGGCGTTGTGCTGCTAAGTACGAGGACGCGGGTTCGTTTGCCGGCCGCGCCGGCCGCTTTTCTGATGGAGGCGAAAAGCAAAAAACACCCATGTGAACGAGATTTCGGCGCACGTTAAAGATCCCCAGGTGGTTAAAATTAATCCGGAGCCCTCCACTACGGCGCGCCTCATCGCCTGCGTTGCGTCGTTAAACCCTACGATCAATCAATCTTTCTAACGCGAGGTGTAAACTAGTGTCCTGAAAAAGTACGTGTTACGTTCTAGCGCGATGCGTGAACGAGTTTCCCGGTGTTTTAGCACCGTGACTACATGAGACGACGATTACGACTACGACGACGACAGGAGACGCCACCAGCCCCAGGCCCTAAGAAGATTCGCCCCTAAATTACAAGAACAGGTGGGGCGCATCCACATTTCGAAAAAACAAAATGCTCCCCGACATGTACACTCTTATTCATTTAGCGATTCAACTGAAACGAGCAACGACCAAGAATAATTGCTTGCAAGGCGACTGTCGCTGCAGAAGGCTAACGATTCCCTCAGCTGACCGCTTGTTTTTTCGGGAAAGAAGGCATCATTAGCTGCGACGAGGAATCACCCCCTCTTCCTTTTCAACTACCATTGATGATCAAAACCGACTACAGCTGAACTAAGCGTTCCCTTTGTAGCCAAACGGCTTCCCCCAGGAGGACGTAAAATTATTTCATCGCACAACCGTATACTCCGCCTCATGGGCATCCTCTACACCGGTTGTCCCTCACTTCAAGTTGTCGATCAATTCACTCCGGCCCTACAGTTGGTAGAGCTACTCTCTTAGATAGGCGGTGGTACCGGGTTCGAATCCTCGTCCAGGACAAATTTTCCACCAACATAGAAGATTCAGAGTACGCTGTAAAGCCTTCCTCTGCTGCCGTACAGCTGCGTTTAACGCGAATGTCAAATTTCCCCTTCGCTAAAGGCCCGTCCACACCTGCGACGAAAAGGAGCGAAAGCGACGGCAATTCCGTCGCTTTGTCGAGCGACGATCGCTTTTGTCGAATAGTCAGGACCAATTTTTGTCGTCGCGCGACAAAGCGACGGAATTGCCGTCGCTTTCGCTCCCTTTCGTCGCAGGTGTGAACGGGCCTTAAAACTTACTACGCACAACCCGCCGGCTGTAACCACGTATGTTTATACGGCTGCTTTTCGGACATTCGGTCACGATGCCTGCCTTTCGAGGGTAAGCCCGAAGGTCAACACGATTAAGGCCTGACTGGACAGGGGCGCTAGACGCCAGCGATAGTGGCACGTGCAGTAACGGCCTTGATGTTCGGTCGACGATCTTCGTGTGTGGTCCGGGCCTCACTTGTCCCGGCCTCGTCGCTCGCCAAGAGAAAACACGGCCGTGTAGGCCTAAGCACACACACACACACGTACGGATGGAAGGGAAACGGCGCTGCTCTTCGAGCCATCGCCTTCTCCTCGCGGCAGGCTGTAATGGCTTCTCGGGCCGTAATCCGCTCCCACGCCGCCCTGTTCCGGCGTGCCACCACGGATGCACTTGGGCGCCGAAAAACCCCGTGACCCCATTGCGGCATCGCTTCCTGCGCCGGTTGACGGCGGCCCATTGGATCCGTGCCGTTCACTATAATTAAGTCTCGCTAATTGCGCGCAGTGCGGCCAAGCTACGAGCCCCGGCCCACCGACCAGAAAGACAGGTAGGCAGTGAGGGATTAGTGAAAGGCAGACGTTCCTGCGTTGGGAAAGCAGCGACGGTGGCTGGTGATGATGATGATGATGGTGATATTAGTAACCTGACGTTTGTTTGAACTTGGAGAGTCTTTTTGCGGCTCATCAGGCTGTTTTGTATGAAGCGAAATAGCAAAAGAAAAGCTCTGGTTAAGTTAGGTCAGATTATGTGATGTTCGGTAAGGCTAGTTTTAGATTGGGTTCAGGTTGGCTTTTATATTGGGCTTAGGTTCGCTTAGGTTAGGTTAGGTTTAGGTTAGTTATAGCTTGGGTTTAGGTTGGGCTATGTTACGTTTAGGTTACGTTATGTTAGATTAGGTTAGGTTTCGCTTAGTTTTAGATGGGGCTTAGGTTGAGTTATATTTGGTCTAGGCTAGTTAGCTTAGGTTACGTTAAACGGGGTTAGATTGTGTTTTATTGGACCTAGTTTAGTCAGATTAGGTAAAGTTAGGCTTAGGGTAGTTTAGATAGGGTTATATTGAGCTTAGGTTATGTTAGGTTAGGTTTAGGTTACTTTATGTTGAAAGAGGCCTTCTTTAGCAGCGTGATGCTCAGGCACTACCTGCAAACAGTCACTTCGAACCTGTAGCGTTGCCTTCACTGCACGGAATTAGCGAGATTCATACCTCGTTCGCGAGCGCGCGAGCGCGCGCTTTTCCTACGCTCATTGGCTTCCGCCGGTGACGTCACGCACTCTCGCTCCCCGCGCACGAGCCATCCATCACGCTTCATGCGTGCGCGGCAATTTGAATACGAGAAATGGAAAACGGCACCCGCCTTTCCCGATACCACGTCCGGGGCGGCGGACCGGCGTGGGCCGTGTCAAGGACTTGCGCCGCTTGAAATTGAACGCAGTGGCGCAGCGCGGTCGTGCGGGATGATACCACGGCTGCGTGCATGTCAATGACAGGGGAAGTGATGGGTAGGGGGGCCGCCTCGTTGAAAGGGATGTCAACGGCTGCCGCGCGCAAGGCCTCGTATCATATAGCGCGGACGTCTCAGCGGTAATCGATGTCGGATTGGTGTTTACTGAAGCATGCATTGTGACTCCCTGCTGGGAGCCCTTCGTGCGCCGTCATGCATATGCACGTAAAAGTGCGTAAGAGCATTGCGTTGGGCGGCACGAACAGATGTCTGCTGCGCTTTTACGCGTCAGATTCATTGACTGTATTGGCTGAGTGCTCGTACTTGTTGATACAGTTCAACCTCGTTGTAACGAACATTGATATAGCGAATTATTGGCTATAGCGAACTAACTAGAAACTGGTTGGTCACGCTTTGTTGCAATCACACTTATTCTTTTATAACGAAACGGAAACCATGAGAGCCGCGCCCGATATAGGATATAACGAAGAAATATTTCACCAGAGGTCTGAGAAGCCATTAAAAAAAAAAAACCCGTCACCCGAAACTGCAGAAGTATAAAGGCCCTTTTTCTCGTAGACACTAGAAAACTTCATCCTGCTCAGTGGTGTTAGTAGCCACCAGACGATGATCACATTCTCCATCAAATAAATATGGTCGCAGGCCTGTTTTGTCAAAGGAACTTTGTTCTGTTGTAGCTTCATGTAATCATGTTCCGGTTCATTGAGGATGAAATGTAACTCGATGAACCGGAACCAATGAACCATAGGAGAGAGGTAAGAGTTGTCTTGTTTATAGTGGATTCAAAGCCCAAAAAGTTGCATTTTTGTACCAAGTATTTTCGCGCGAGCCAGACTTTCGTTTTGTTACAGCACATTTTTACCTCTACTGTTACAGCGAATATCGGATATAACGAACCAATTTTCTGTCCTGATAATGATTCGTTATAACGAGATTCGACTTTACGCATATTATTGAAAGTTCACAAAATACCGCAAATACTCGCGTAACGATGTCCTCAATGCGGGGAACTGATTTATAAAAGGAGATTCGTTAAAAGCGGTGATGATTCACTTTGCACTGTAGTTGGGACCGTACGAAGAACCTCGAGTAAAGCAATTTTGTATAATGATGGTTTACTGCTTGGGAAAAACTTATTCAGCACTGTTGCAGCCGGCACGCATACTGAACGATATCCTTCTTTGCACGGCTTTATTTAGTGAGAAGGTTTAATGTCGAATCCTTTATAGCACCTGTTCTCATTATAGTATCGGTCTTCATGAAGGTTACATGATATACGCCGGCACCCTGAAAGTCTCGCCAGACCAAACGAGCCGGAAGTCACTCGTTAAACGACCACACACCGAGTTCAAAGAGATAGCTAGATGAACTCTCATTACTAGTGATACTGATGGGACCCATGGGCTAAACCTTTCCATGTTGTCCCTTTAGTCGTACACCTCGCCACTGCCGGCAGTATCAAAGATTGGTCAGATTTATCGCCACCGACACCCAACATGGTAGCCAGCGGCAAGACGGTGCATTGTCCGTCGCATCCATTTAAAAATAAACGTGGCTAGTACAACGCCTTGCGGTATACCTGTATTAAGGTTCACACACGGGTGTGGGGCGGCTCAACTTAGCCACCGAGCATCCGCAGTGTATTGAACCCGTTAGCTCGGACCGCTATCTGGCCCGGCTCATATTCCAATCGGCGCCGAAAGCCCGCCGTACAACAGGCCATCCTGTAGACTTCCTGGCTTTCAGCGCGGAAGATCCTTGTCGGCGCACGCCCATTATAATACACCGCACCGGCTGCACCCAAAGTGGCCGGTCCGTTTACCGGGGAGTGCATGCGCTTCGTCGAACTATGGCAAGAGCTTCGACTGCATCCAGATGCGTATCTCGCCTACCCGGCAAATTACCGCGAGGGCGATGTTATTCCGCCCTCCGCAGTTCAAGGCGAATTTGCTCGGCTGCCGGTAGTACCGTAGGCTTTGAGGCGTCGGCGTCTTCCTTGGAGCAGCGTCTTCCTCTAGGTTCGAGCAAAGCCCGTGAACCCCCTCCTTCTCAGCAGAGAGGGGGCGACTTCCCAAACATTGGAGCTGACTGGGAAGTCTTCCCCCGCTTAATAAAGGGGCCCTGAAGACAAAATACAAACTCTGTCCGATAAAAAAAAAAATGCCCAGCTTGCATTAATGGCGCAGAGCTGGAGAAGCAGCACAGCTGGCGGCCACTTTCCCTTCGTCGGAGACCCGGCTCTAGCCCCTCATATGGACTTACGAAATTGCCGCTGGAAAATCTCCATGACTGGCAGGCCCGGATCGTTTTGGAAGCAGCCCTTCGCATCTCTCTCAAAGTGGTCCGCGGTAGCACGCGCTAAAACCCGCGGAAACCGGCTGCGCGAACTCGGCGTCTGTGCTCCCCACTTCAGGCGCGAACGCACGTGAACTGGCGAGTAGGAAAGCATGCCAGAGATCACGCCACGGAAAACGCTGGTCAGAGTGTTCTCGAAGGTCAAGCTGGCCGATGTCACACGCTCCTCACGAGGCACGCACGCTCACGTGCGCTCGGTATTTTTTCTTGGTATTCTTTTGCGAGCTCCTCACGTGGCCCAAACCCACGCGCAAGCCTGGACGACGCCGGGTACTTTTCACGAGGCGCACGCTAAAGTACGTGCGCTCGGTCTATTTTCTTGGTATTTTTTTTTCCAGTAACGCTATAAGGCGGAACTGAAATCGACTGCTTTCGCCTGTCAACAATGATCCCACCGTTATCGCAAACTTGAGACAAATGCTGAAGATATTAAAGGATCCATGAAGACAAAATACAAGTCTGGTTCATTAGAAAGACTGCTTTGTCCTGATAAAAATGATAATTTTTCCGATGGCTTTCATCGCAAACTTCCAAAAAATAACGGATTTGGCGCATATTAAATAAAACGCGTGCCTTTGAGCTGTGGCGACTCGCTAGCCCGCTTCCAGCAACTTTTCTATGAAGCGCTCGGTAGCGTCATAGAAAACGCTTTTCTAACGCTTTTCTAGGTAGCGCTTGTCCTTGTGTCATTCGTATTTTGTCTAAATTTGTTGCGCTTTAAATTTGCACTATGATTTTCTATGACGTCACAGAATCTTGTTTGGGCGATTGGCGGCGGCCGAACTAATCAATCGCCAGGGCACATGACTGGATGATTGTAGTGGGGCCGCTAGTTCCGTTTGATCACTTGAATGCTAACGTGCACCTAACCCACTGAAAATTATGTTTTTAGTGCTGGCCCATATGACGTCACTCGCGCCGATAACACGTCACTGTGGCGCGAAATTTGAAAGTTCTAAGTATTTCTTGCGTTTTTATCGGTTAAAAAACGTCTTTCGTGGCCGGAGTGGGGCTGGGTGAGGTACTGAAGCCTAACTCTTTAAAGTTGAACAAAGTTGTATTTTCTCTTCTTGGACCATTTAACGAAAACAGAATGAGCAGTGGCAACTCCCCCATCCACTTTCTGGCGATTCCTCTGTGACGCCACGTAACCTTGTTAGTGCAATTGGCGGCCGCCGTCAAAACCCACCGCTAAGAAGCATGACTGGTAGACAGCAGTGGGGCATTCGGTTCCGTTTGATCGTGTCACTTGAATGCTAACGCTTAGTTAACGCACTGATAAAAATGTTTTAGTGCCTGCCCATATTACGTCACTCCTTCCCATGTCGTGTCAGTGTCGCGCGAAATTTGAAAATTGTTCAGTATTTCTGGGAGTTTCTCGGTTAAAAACAAACCCCGGGCCATCTCCACTAACGTGAAACCTGGTGGGGGGCGAAGCACGCAGTGTCGAAGTGTATTCTTGGGGCATTGGCGTTCCCGCCCACGGATATGAAAGCGTTGGGGGGTACAGGAATACAGCTTTGCTGTAAAAGTCTCTTGTCTTTGAAGCACGAAGCTGTCTAGCGCGAGGCGTAAACGAGTGTCCCCGTGTTTTGGTACCGTGACTACATAAGACGACGCTTACGACGACGACATGAGACGCCGACAGCCCCAGCCCCTAAGAGGCTTCGTCCCTAAAATGTTTTTAGTTACGGCCCATTTTTCGCTTATCCTGCCTATATCATGTACCTGTAGCCCGAAATTCGGAAATTTTTCAGTATTCCTTACAACATTTTTTCGGTTAAAAAACGCCTTTCGCGGCGGGATTGCAGCTTAGTGCGCAATCCCGCCAGGATTGCGCACTAAGCAATTGCAGCGGGATTGCGCACTAAGCGGGATTGCGCGGGATTGCAGCTGCCAAACGCAAGTTGTTTCAAACTGAACAAAGTTTCGTATTTAGTCTTCATGTCCCCTTTAAGCGATGCTTGTTCGTTACCCTGGCCTTGGCATGCCGACCAACCCACGACCGGGACAACACACGAGCCCGTACGTCTCCTCGTCTATAGGCGGCGTTTAAGAAGGCAGTTTAGACTCGGAGTCACGTTCCGATGCCGCGCGGTCCGGCGAGGTCGCTCCTTCAAAGAGCGATTAAGTCGATTGGCTCCGGTCTTCGTCTCATTTCTACGGGGGGTCCAGCCACTTCGCTGTCTGCTGCTCGCACGGCAAACGCCACGCCACCTGCTTTTAGAAGGCCGTGGACAGCAGCTCGGACTTTCCGGTATACGACAGCGCTTACGGCCGTCACAGAGCTGTGCACGGCTAATTGATCTATCACAGAAAAACTTTACCATACCTCCCTAAAGCAACTCGAGAGGAAAAGCTTTCTCACATCAAAACTGCGCCGACCCTTCGCTAAAAGTGCGTCCAATTGACCTTCAATTGACCTTCAGACCTTCAAAGACCCTGATCGCAAACGAAGAATGAACCTATGCGACGATTTTTCACGCACTTGATTGATTGATTGATTGTGGGGTTTAACGCGCCGACGCAACGCAGGCGATGAGGCGCGCCGTAGTGGAGGGCTCCGAATTAATTTTGACCACCTGGGGATCTCTAACGCGCGCCGAAACCTCGCACACACGGGCGTTTTTGCTTTCCGCCTCCATCAGAAAAGCGGCCGCCGCGGCCGGGAATCGAACCCGCGTCTCCACGTGCTCAGCAGCGCAACACGCCTTAGCCACCGAGCCACCACGGCGCGTCACGCATTAGGTAAACGCATCTACGAACGATCTCAACGTATACCGATACGTGGTTTATGAGATAAAGGCATTCTATCGTACTCCTTCTTCATAGTCGATGCGTGTAAATTGTCTTATCTAGAAAGTTCCCTTTTTCGCGATTTTCCAGTGACCGTTTCAACACAGTGCAAGGCCGGTTTCACGCATATGCGCCGTGTGTCCAGAGATTTTATCAGAGCTTTACGGTCGACCAACCGGTCTACGGGGAAATGCACTGGTTTTACAAATACAAAGCTTTCGCTTTGTACGATATGCAGACGTGAGTTTCCCTTCTTCACCCACGGTTGTTTTGTATTCTGCCTGAAAATGACCTTCAGTTCAACAGAATAACATCTAGCTGCGCGTCCCTACGCGTGACGAGGGTACACAATAAACTGATGCGACCACATAAATTTGTACCGCACGAATCAATTTGGACATCCGGTTCAAATAAAGGCCACCTCAAGGCTGTTTTTCTTGGGCGGGTCGCATACCTTCTTTTGAGTCCGCATTTCCCTGCGCGCTTTCCTTTTGTTGAAGTGCGGAGTGTTAAGCGCGCGCTGTCTCAGCTCGAAGGGTTCGTGTAACAAAAAAATTTCAGGGACACACTTGAATTCGATTAGATTGGATTGGATTGGAAACCCCTTGTTTCCCGCGCGCAAAGCAATGGTTCGGCTACTGCTTCAATAGTGTCGATTATTGAGAAACGTTTGTGAGACGTCGGTTGTCATACTTGCTCATTTAAGATGAACTTGTATAACAAAAGTGTGTGTACAGTCTTCGCCAAAAGTTTCTAGGCCACACAAAAAGTTTTCGGGCCACGAATAATTCCAAGCAAAAGCTTAACGTTCAAGAGTGACCGAATTGCTTTTTGAATAAAGGTTGCTTTCGTCAGCTGTCTGGCATCAAAAAATTGTCTCACTAGTGTCGTAAGCTTTCATTTTCAATCCTTTGTGGTGTAGTAATTTTTGGGATGACCCGCTGCATTGGCTGAGTGGCTAAGCCGTTGTGCTGCTCAGCACGAGGACGCGGGATCGATTCCCGGCCGCGGCGGCCGCTTTTCTGATGGAGGCGGAAAGCGAAAACGCCCGTGTGTTCGAGATTTCGGCGCACGTTAAAGATCCCCAGGTGGTCAAAAGTAATCCGGAGCCCTCCACTACGGCGCGCCCCATCGCCTGCGTTGCGTCGGTGCGTTAAACCCGACAATCAATCAAGAACCCTCATATGCGTATGGGCCTTAACCACTACGTCACAGCGGTGGGAAGTTTGCAGCGAAACACACGCTGAAGTGCTGCAAAAGGTTGAACAGTCCTTGCTTCTGTGGTCTGCGTTGGCGGTCAAGCCGCACGAGCCTGTACACCACGTGTTGCTTATACGGAATTCCGCTTTGACATCTGTAACGTTTGGGCATACGTCGATTGTATATTACAGCAACATCCATTATAAGATATAGCTCTAAATTCATAGCAGCAGCCAGTCTGCTGATATAGCCTCTGTGCAGGGAGCTTGTCGATCTGCCCGAGAGCGGCTTGATGCGAACCCCACTCACCCATAAAAGTTTATTTTTTCGGCATGATATGTTTCAGTGAATCTTTTCCTCAAAATTTTGAGCACCCGTACGTCCGCGCATGCAGCTTCGGCGATAAAAATTTACGGAACGCTAAATAGCATCATGTCCAGCATACTTTCTGTCTCCAACTGCAACGTCCAGAACAGAGACCGAGTTATAAGACAAAAAATGCCATGTCAGTATCGGGACACCAACCCGTGTTGCAAAACTGCAGTATCATCCGTAATCGGTAAGGTGATACGCTTACCTTCTCGGCTGCAGCTCCGATATCACGTCCACTAAACACCCCGCGTACGATGCATTGACGTCCCGCAACTGTTCACCCGCTAAGGTGCCAACGAGGAGGGCCGTCAGATCCTCTTCTTGGTTTCGGAATCCAATTGCAATCCGTATCTGATCTCGATCACCGCAAACTCGTGGGATTCTTGCTTTCGCGTCTGAGAACATGCGGTAACTTCGTCGAAAGACCAGGTAACTTCCTCGAAAGACCATGTCTATGGCGGCACAAGGAGGAAATGACGCGGTGTGTGCATTACTAGAGTGGCTGTGTGTGTGTGCAAGCGTCGTCTTCCGTACTCCCGCAGAGCCGCTTAATTCTGGCCGCGTTCCCAATGGAACGTACGCGTATACGACCAGATGGAGCTGAGACGTTGTCCTATCCGAACCTGCCGAGCACGTGTTTGATGGTGCAACTCCGTACGTCTTAGTATAAAAACAAGACAAAGGAAAGCAGAAGGCACGGCCGAAGAATGCTTGACCGGAGCAATTAGCTCGCCGGTAGACCGGGAGCGCCGAGGCTGGAATAAAGATGAGGAACCAAGAAGGGCGGTGGAACGCGCCGAGTGCCGTGTGTGCCCGACGTTTATCGCTCCTCGTCGGGCCTAATTTTAGGTGCGAAGCACCTTAGGACCTCGCTTTGTCCGTGCCTTGGCGTCAGTGTACACAGTGTTGCGCATGCGCGATGAGCATTCGATTGGATTTGATTTGATTGGATTGGATTGAATGGGATTGAAGTGGATTTGATTGGATTTGGATTTCTATTGGATTGAATTTGATTGGAACTGTATACACTGTACGCACGCGTTGTCACTCATTTACATGCGCGAGTGGGCAATGCGACAAGTGATTTACGGTAAGAACGACCCCCAGTGCTTCGCCCACTCGTCATGATTCACTTCGTGGAGATGCGTGAATTTTTTGTCGTTACTTTGTTTCCTCCGTAACGCTTTTCATGGTCAATTGTCGCGCAGTTTCGAGGAGCAGAGGGCGGCGGAATTTCTGCGATGCGCCGTAAGGCAGCTGCGATGCAGTGATGTTCCGTGCGGGGAATTTTCTCTTTTTCGGGGAATTTTCAGCTGTAATTTTGGCCAAAATAGAAAGAAGGAGGGAATATTTAATAGATTCAGGGAATTTTAGGAGTACAAAAGAAAAAAAGAAGCAATGTCAGTAAACTGGATCTCCCATAATTTACTACTTTTTCTTTTAAAAAGTTCCCTAAAGACTTCGTCGGGTTTATGTTCAAATATCCGCAGTCGTATTCCCGCAAGCCAGAAGCATCCAAAACCGCTTCCATCCAAAACTGAACATGGATTCATGTAGAGATCGGTCAGATGCAAAAAGAGAATGCAGGGAAATTTGCTGGAAATTCTTGAGAAACTTTCGGGGAAAAAGTGCTAAAAATAGGGAATTTCTGAATACCGCAACGGGAACTTTTCTCCCCAGTACGGAACATCACTGCTGCGATGCGGGGTGCGGTGAACTGGAGGGTATCATTTCTATGTCTGTGTCAACGCGGACTCCACATCGATGTTATAACGTTGTACCAGCAGCCAAAAACTAGCCCTTGAAACTTTGCGCAACAACCAACGAAGATTACTAGGACAATGACACAGAAGTTCAGTCCAAACTCTTCACACATCTCCACAAAAGGGCCACCTGGTCAGCCTTCTAGGACTGCACAAGGCCTTTAGAAGCGAACAATCACAGAGGCGACCTTCATTCACCTTCGCAATACAAAGGCCGGATTCGGCCGCCCGAAGTCCCGCCCCAACAAAGAAAACGCACTCACCACTGCGTTCGTGGCCTTCAGATCGAGAGCGGCGATTTCTTGCTTCTCCACATTAAAGAGGCCACGACGAGAAAATACACCTTTGTTCACCTCGAACGAACCAGCCTGTGGTAACTCACTCAGCTACACTCCAGCAACCAAATTGGAACGCAAGGCATATTGGAAAACTTTCAAATTTCGCGCCACAGTGACGTTACCGGGGTATTGTGGGCAGAAGTGACGTAATATTGGGCGTTACTATAAACAGTTATCAGTGTGTTAACTGCACGTTAGCATTCAGGTGATACAACCAAACGGAACTACAGGCCCCAGTACAACCGCCCAGTCATGTTTCTTACCGGTGCCTTTTGTCAGCGACCGGCCAATCGCACCAACAGGATTGTGTGACGTCATAGACAAAACCGCCGGACAGTGACTAGGGCGTCGCCACTGCTTTATATGTTTTCCTTATAATCTCGATTACTTGTTTGAAGGTTGCGATAAAATTGGTACTATTGTCATCGGGACAGAGATATTGTGAGGCAAAAAAAATGGTTGATTGATTGATTGTGTTTTTATTGATCAATTGATTGCGAAGATTGATTGATTGATGATCTATTGAGAAGATTGATTGATTGGCGATTTATTTATTTGCCAATTAATTAATTAATTAATTAATTAATTAATTAATTAATTAATTATTAATTAATTAATTGGGAGGTTAAACGCACCGACGATACGCAGGTGATGAGGTAAGCCGTAGTGGAGGGCTTCGGATTAATTTTTGACCACCTGGGATCCTTAACGTGCGCCGAAATCGTGAACACACGGGAGTTGTCGCTTTTCACAGAATTCTCCAGGTGGTCGAAATTAATCCGGAACCCTCCACTACGGCGTGCTCATCACCTTCGTTGCGTTGGACCGTTAAACCTCCCAATCAATCAAGCTTTTCACAGAATTCAGAAGTAAATGCCTCAGCAGTTGTTTTTTTTTCTGTCTTTATGGCCCCTTAAGTTTTGCCAAAGCATCCGACTCCCCCCAATCCCCCCCCCCCCCTCCCATCGTCTTCCCAACGGTATGGTGGCTCATTCTAGCCACCATACCAACGGTAACGTGCACAATCTCAAGCCGCGTTTCGATCGCCAGAAAAACCTTTGTTTGGTCAATCAATAGGGTCTCGCGTGCGAGGTGGTCCATAACAGGCTTGCCGCCGATTCCGCGAGATGGGCGAGCCGAAGGAACAGCAAAGTGACGCGCAGCAAAGGGGAGACCTTGCGGCACGCCGGTGCACTTGCGCCAGCTGAAATGGATGGGCTGTGAATGTACTCTGCGTTCGAGCGCAGTTGTGTTTGCTGAAAGGAAGCGTTCGCCCGCTGAAGCTGCAAGAATGGGTGCCCATCGTGCGCTTATGGCGTCACTTGCCACGGCTCCGATGATGTCCGCAGAAAAGTTGACAAATGACTCGGTTGCTTTCGCGAGAAACGCCTGCCAACAAAGAAATACTTATGTGTATGGGGGGATTGGCAAATAATTTAGATAGATCAATCAGTGAATCAATGAAGTAGTCCGAACAAAAACTTCCCCTCATCCTAAAATAATTCGAAGCAGTGCATGTGTGTTTCGAATTTCCCCCCTTCAACGTACCAAGATGCGATATTGGCCAACACTCGGTAAGATGGCTATCAATAAATAATATGCATCAGTCAGACCAACCAATCAGTGAAGGAATTTCCGTCAGCTAGTATTCTCAGTCAATAATAAGTTCCCATGACGCTGAAATCGGCATCCGTGTTAGAATGGTCATTACTCGTTTTTAACGCGGAACGCCTATACGGCACCGGCACCAAGTTTTACGACGTTTGTCCGAGGCCGAGTTGACCTTCATCCAGCCTGACCAATCACGCCACAGATCGCGCTGTACCAACACAAGCAAATACGCACACGCCGAGTAGCAAGAAATCAGCGTATGCGATAGTCTATAGACTACAGACCATATATATAGTCTGTCCACTACAGATAGATCTATATTGTATAGACAATCAACGTATGCGATATTTTATAGTCTATATACTATATATAGTCTCTACGCTGTATATTGTCTGCAGTCTATAGACTATAGATATGTGGTCTATAGACCATCGCATACGCTGGTTGCTTGTTTTGTAGACTATCGCAGACGCTGATTGCTTGATACTGAGCGTGTGAGTATTTGTCTGTGACAGTACAGCGGCGATGCTCTGAGCCTTTAGCGCTGTTGCTATAAGCAACAGCCCCAGAGGCTCAGAGCATCGCCGCGCTTCTCCACTGTCCAGTTCCCGCAGATGAGGTCACGTGACGTTTTGTGCTATTTGTGTTGACGCATCCGATATGAGTGAAACACTTTATTTAAGACGAGCGGCCATGAGGCCCTGCGGGGAAGTGAGGCTGGGAAGGGAGAGGGAAAGGGAAAGCTCACAATTCACACAATCTACACAGTTCTAGTCTTGGGGTTCAATTCACAAAAGACACGATTCACTCAGTCAGTGTAAATGTCGCTGTTGACATTGAACGTGGATGAGTATACAACGGTCACTTTCCGCGTTTGATGAGACGAATAAGGTTTTCGCCCTACTAACACAGGACTTGGTAAAGAGATAAGCGCGAAACCGCGCCTCATCTGGTACGCAGGCGGTTAGAACAACGCACCCCCGCAAAACGTTTCCATGTTCGCTGTATCTAGTGGGTTTCGTTCGGATTTCGTTCTCGGGCTTCGCATGAGTGATTCGTTTTAAAATAGCGCACCGCGCTGTGATGTCAGCTTCTTAAATAACCGTCCCTTTACGTCGCATTCCCACCAATATTATTTATTAAAGTAACATTGATTGATTGATTGATTTGATTGATTGATTGATTGATTGATTGATTGATTGATTGATTGATTGATTGATTGATTGATTGATTGATTTAAAGTCTACCGGTGGGTCTTTAGGAATAAGTGAGCATCTCCTTCGCAAACTGGAGGATCGGCCCGATGCGGGCGCCTTGCTCCACCTTCAGAAGTCCGCAACGCGGCGTTTCTCACACGTCCCTCGTACACCACGCCAACTGTGCTTAGCGTCCTAACAGTCTCAATGGTCATGTTTGCCCGTTTGGGCAGCGGCATTGGCTGCCTATCACCCTCTTTGTCGCCTACCAGAATTATAATTTGGTCGCCGCCATTCGCATTCCTTCCTCTCATGTCGCACTGAATTGGCTGCAGACTCCATTTTACAACTAGTACAAAAGTGGTGGCGGGAGTCACGGCACCCAACGAGGCAGGGGGAGGTTATTTGCGAGACAAGCTTTTACTTCTTATTCACATGACGTTCCCAGCGTTCCGAAGGAAACTCCCTCCACGCGCTCTCGCCACTGTGTCGTCCTATACTCTATCGCTCACTCTGTTGACAGGCCGACGCGAAAATGCTGAGAGCACCGCGAAAACTTTGCCGACATGCTCCATCTATTGCACACGCTCTAAACAAAGCTCGCCCGCCAAACGTTTCGACGCTTCCACTTGTTTGTGGTTTTGTTCGTGGTTTCGCTCGCAATTTGGATTTCATTCCTTGGTTTCCTGTGAGTGATTCATTTCAAAAGACCGAGCCGAGGAAACGAGTCGTACGGGGGTCAGAGCATCTATACTATCGTCCATATACGTCGTGCTCCCAAAAACAACCTTGCAAAAAGTGAGCTGTGCGATTATGACGCCGACTGCAGGTAAAAAAAGGCTGAGCTGGCGTGCGCACCAGTTCCTTCCGAAATAACGCATACACGAGGCGGATGGTCTCGGACAGACACGAACAGCGTGCGTAGGCTACAGCAGGAACTTCGCTTGGGCAGAGGCCCCTACATCATGCGATGGGAGAGTGCCCCACGCGAGCTGTATCTCGGTGGCGGGTAATATTTCCCCCTCTCGGAGCGACGACACGCGGACCTGGATCATTTCTGGAATTAAAATGCGCCACCAAAAAGTGGGCAGCTGTTCGCCGTTCACGCGAGCAGGGTTACAACGTATTGGATTCCACAGTTAAGCATCCTTCGACAAGACAAACACACGCAAAGGTTGAGTTATCCCACCTCAATTCCGTTATTCTGTTATTATCAAGACACAAATTCACCATAATTGTGTTACATTGAAAGCTGAAAACATATACAAAAAGGTGCGATCGTGACGGCAACATACTAATTCTTGCGGTGCTAACGATCACACCTCCTCGGCCTGTCCTCACAGGGAGCCCCGTGTCCCACATACATCAGCTGGTGAAAATGGCGGACCGCGACTCAAACGGAGCCAGCGTCATTTCCAAGCAACTAGAAGTCCGGGGATGTCATCCAGGGAAGGCCATGCGGCTCAAGCGGGAGGAGAAGCACGGCCCATGCCTCAAGTCGCGCGACATCTTCCTCAGCGAGCCGACTCCACTTGAGCTGAAGGCGCCGACCAGGATCTCCGGCCGCATCCACGGCCAGTACACCTACCCGCTGCGGCTCCTCGAATACGGAGGCGTCGCGCCGCAGGCCAACTTCCCCTTCCTCGGGGACGACGTGCACTGGGGCAGGCAGTCCCTGGAGACCATCTACCTCCTGCTCGCATACAAGATCGAGTAGGCGGCGAACGTCTTCCTGCTCCAGGGCAGCCATGAGTGCGCGTCCATCAAGAGCGTCTTCCGCTTCCTGGACGAGTGCAAGCGCCGGTACAAGATGGAGTTCTGGAAGACCTTCGCCGACTGCTCCAATCGCCTGCCCATTGCTGCCATCACCGATGAGCAGATCGTCTGTGGCCTCGGGGGACTGTCTCCCGGCCTCCAGTGCATATAGCAGATCAGGGATGTCATGCGACCAACAGACGTGTCTCGGACATCTGTTGGTGTGGCCGGTAGGCCTCCAGTGTGGCCGGTACAACATCAAGCTCTGGAAGGCCTTCGCCGACTGCTCCCACTGGCTTCCTATAGCTGTCGTCATCGACGCGATCTTCTGCTGCCACGGGGGACTGTCTCCCGACCTCCAGTACACGGAGCAGATCAGGCGCATCACGCGGCCAACAGACGTCCCCTACATAAGCCTCCATGTGTGACCTCCTGTGGTCGGATCCGGACAAGGACGTCGTTGACTGGGGTGAGTGTGACCGCGGCGTGTCCTTCACCTTTGGTGCCGACGTGCTCTCCAAGTCCGTCATCCGGCACGACCTCGGACTATAGTCTTTAGAAACTACCAATTCGTGATGGGTGATTGCGAGTTCTTCGTCAAGCGTCAGCCGGGTGGCACTGTCCTCGGCACCCCAACCAGTGCAACGTCTTTCGATAAGGCTGGGGACAGGTTTGTCTGTCGACCACACTATCAGGTGCACGCGTCCAGATCTTGCGACCCCTCGGAGAAGGAGGCAGACGAGACGGAGATCACTGGGCAATTTGGAGGCGTTCTTTCGTCTCGAACAGCGGAAGCGGGTTGTTGGTTGGTTGGTTGCCTCCCACCTGGCACATACCCACGCGGGGGATTGGCCAAGAAGGTTTGTGCCTAATGAGGATGTGACCTATATTATTTTAGATCCCAAAATTTTAGAAAAGAAACTACCCAACAGAATTTTTTAAATATGTATAATATGAAAGTAGATTCAGGAAGAAAAATGAGGTATGTGTGATGTTTAGCTGGCTAGCAGGAAAACCTGCCGTCGCCAACAACATTAAGAATGGAGGAGACACAACATCCCTGTGGCAGACTCTAGGGCGGAATCGCCCTAGTGACAGGACCTCGTAACTAGATAGCGGACGGTTAAGGCGTCTAAAGGTGATTGGTTGGTTGGGTTGGTTGGGTTGGTTCCTTAAGTCATGGAGCGTACCCACGAGGGGATTGGCCAAGACGCTGCCTGCAATAATTAGGCTGTGACCCGGGTTATTTTTAGAGAGAAAAAAAAGAAGTACGAGAAAAATTGAGAGTAGAAAAGGAAATCTTTGGAGACTTAAAAAGTGCGAATGAAGACAGCTGTCTAGAGGGCATCCGGCCTGTCGCCGCAACAAAGGAATGAAGGCGATTCTCTCTGGCAATATCCTATGACGGAAGCACACAGGGAAAGAATTTAAAGATAAAGGGAGATTCGGCCGTGTATTCAAGGTGCGTGCGTCGCAAGGAAATGCGGCAGAAAGTGTTCATAGTTTCGTCTTGCAGCATTGAGGAGATAAAGCCTGACCAGCTTTGTGTAGATAAAAATGTAAAGGGGGGATTCTGCAGCGAAATTTTGTGATTTCCACCTCACATTTACGAGATTCGCAGAATTTAGGCTTCCATAAGTGAGAGAGGTGAATATAGTCGGAGCAGTCGCAAGTGATGCGATCTCGCTGGGCGTCCTGCGCTCTCACTTCATCGTGGGGATTGTCCGGGATTCTTCTCTGGTATTTTTGGTTAACTTGAACTCGTCGACTTGAGTTGTTACCCGGAGTTTGCCGGCTGTGCCCAATTTCACAATCCAATGTGTATAACACAAAGTAATCCTTCAACCGTGTGAATGCGCCCGAATCAAAATTCGCTTGGGATAAACCTTGAACTTACATACTGTATGAATATGGCAAGCTTAATTTTGTAGATATTTATTAGCACAGGAACAGAGGGTGTGCATTGCAACAGCATAACGTTGGCCGTTGGCGTAGGCAGAAATGTCTTTTCGGCGGGGTGTTATACGCCGCCGGAAAAACAATCCCCAAAATGAAAGATAGCCTGCGCGCAACACCATTACAGTTTCAGTTTCTAGTCTAACGTTCTTTTTCTATATAATATTGAACTAACCGATGCGGAGTGTGAACAGCGGGTGTTGAAAAAAGGGTCGCAATAAGTAGGGAACAGAGGGGTATGCACGAAATAGCGCACAGCGCCGTGGATGTCAGCTTCTTAAATATCCGTCCCCTTACGTGACATTCCTACCATGAATGGTATGCCTTTTCGCTGTGTTAACGGCCACAGGCGTTCATGTACGGTCAAAAAGTGATCACTTTGTACTTTGAAATATGTATAATGCGTTTATATTTTGTTGTTACGATGTTTCGTGTCTTAAATTTATGCGTTGTTTTTATTACGTTTTCAAATGCCCCCTTATTCTAAGGCTGGCCCATGGGGCCTGTGAGGTTTCTACGAATAAATAAATATTGTTTATGAAGTAACATTGATTGATTGATTGATTGATTGATTTGAGTAATGACTTGATTGATCGAACGATGGATTGATTGATTGATTGATTGATTGATTGATTGATTGATTGATTGATTGATTGATTGATTGATTGATTGATTGATTGATTGATTGATTGATTGATTGATTGATTGATTGAAAGTCCGCTGGTGGGCCTTTAGGAATAAGTGAGCATCTCATTCTCAACCCGGAGGATCGGCTCCGATGCGCGCGCCTATATTCTCCACCTTCAAAACTCCGCAACGCGGCGTTTCTCGCACGTCCTTCGCCACCACCCACGCCAACATGTATGCTTTGCTGTCCTGACAGTCTCAGCTGGTCACTTTTCCGTCTGAGGCTGGGCATTCGGGCTGCCTGTCGCGCTGTTCTTTGTTGTCCACCTTTACTATTAATTTGGTCGCCGTCATTCGCATTCCTTCCTCGCGTGCCGCACTGAATTAGCTTGCTAGACCCCATATCTACAACGATTTCAAGCGGGTGGCGGGGATCACGGCACCCGACGAAGCAAGAGAGGCAGGTTATTTGCGAGCCGCGCTTTTGCTTCTTGTTCCATGACGTTTCCAGACGTTACCGAAGGAACTCCCTCCACGCGCTCTCGCCACTGTGTCGTCCTGTACTCTATGGCTCACTCTGTTGGACAGAGCGACGCGGAAAGACGAAATGATGAACTTCTGCGGACCATGCTGCATCTATTGCGCATGCTCTAAAAAAAAGCTCGCCCGCCAAACATTCGGACGTTTCCAGTTGTTCGTGGTTTTGATCGTGGCTTTCGTTCGCAATTGGGTTTTATTCTTTGGTTTCCTGTGAGTGATTCATTTCAAGGGAACGAGTCAAGGGAACGAATTTATACCGGGGTCAGAGGACCTATATTATTGCCTTGTATACCTCGTGTTTCCATAAACAGCATTGCAAAAAGAAAACTGAGCGACTATCACGCCGACTGCAGTGAGAAAAGGCAGACTGGGCACGCGCACGAGTTCCCTCCGAGATAACGCATGCACGAGGCAGATGGTTTCGGACGTACACGAACAGCGTACGACGGCCGTTGTACAGCAGGAATTTCGCTTAGGCAGAGGCCTCTACATCAGGGGATGGGAGAGCGTCCCACGCGAGCCGTTTATCTCGGTGGCCGGTAATAAATATTTCCCCCTCTCAGAGCAACGACGCGCGGACCTTGATCAACTCTCGAATCAAAATACGCCATCAAAAAGTGGGCAGCTGTTCGTCGTTCACGCGAGCAGGGTTAAGACGTATTGCTGGATTCCACAGCTAAACATGCTTCGACAAGCCAGACTTATAGCACCTCGATTCCGTTATTCCGGTATTATCAAAATACAAATTCACCATAATTCTTTAATATTGGAAGCCTGGCAACATATACAAAAACATACGGTCATGAAGACAATATACTAATTTTTACGGTGCTAAGCATCACAGCCTACTCGGCATGTCCTCACATGATACCCCGTGTCTCGCACTTATCAGCCTTTGAAAATGGCGGACGGCGACACAAACGTTGCCAGCATCACTTCCAAACAACTAGATGTTCGGGGATGCCATCCAGGGACGGCGATGCGGCTCACGCGGGAGGAGAAGCTCGGCCTGTGCCTCAAGTCGCGCGACATCTTCCCCAGCCAGCCGACCCTGCTTGAGCTGGAGGCGCCGATCAGAATCTCCGGTTACATCCACGGCCAGCACACGACCTGCTGCGGCTCTTTGAGAACGGCGACGTCACGCCGCAGGCCAACTGCCCGCTTCCTCGGGGACGACGCGCACCGGGGCAGGCAGTCCCTGGAGACCATCTGCCTCCTGCTGGCATACAAGATCGAGTACGCGGAGAACTTGTTCCTGCTCCGGGGAAGCCATTAGTGCGCGTCCATCAAGGGCGTCTTCCGCTTCCTGGACGAGTGCAAGCGCCGGTACAACATGGAGTTCTGGAAGACCTTTGCCGACTGCTCCAATCGCCTGCCCATTGCTGCCATCACCGATGAGCAGATCGTCTGTTGCCACGGGGGACTGTCTCCCGGCCTCCAGTGCATATAGCAGATCAGGGATGTCATGCGACCAACAGACGTCTCCGACATAGGCCTCCAGTGTGGCCGGTACAACATCAAGCTCTGGAAGGCCTTCACCGACTGCTCCCACTGGCTTCCTATAGTTGCCTTTATCAGCGAGGAGATCTTGTGCTGCCACGGGGGACTGTCTCCCGACCTCCAGTACACGGAGCAGATCAGGCGCATCATGCGGCCAACAGACGTCCCCCACATAAACCTCCATGTGTGTCCTGTTGTGGTCGGATCCGGACAAGGACGTCGCTGACTGGGGTGAGTGTGACCGCGGCGTGTCCTTCACCTTTGGTGCCGACGTGTTCTTCAAAGCCATCATCCGGCACGACCTAGACTTGTCTTCAGAGACCACCAGTTCGTGATGGATGGTCGCGAGTTCTTCCCCAAGCGTCAGCCGGTGGCACTGTCCTCGGCACCCAACTGCTTCGGCACGGTCGACAACGCTTGGGGAAGGTTGTCTGTCGACCACACAATCAACTGCAGCGTCCAGATCCTGAGATCTTCCGAGAAGAACTCCGACGAGACGGAGACGACTGAGCAATGTGGAGGCGTTCTTTCGTCGAACAGCCGAAGAGGGACAACAAAGGTGATGGCGATCACGCTTGGCGTCCTGCGCGCTCACTCCTTCGTGGGGATTGTCCGGGATTCTGCTCGGGTATTTTTTCTTAGCTTGAACTCGTCGACTTGGATTGTTACCCGGAGTTTCCGGCTGTGGCAATTTCACAGTTCCATGAATATAACGCAGAGTACTCCCTTCAAACGTGTGAATGTGCCCGAATCAAAATTGGCTTGTGATAAACCCTGAAATTACTACTGTATGGAATTGGCAAGCTTAATTTGTAGATATTGGTAAGCAAAGGAAGAGAGGGTATGCGTGAAACAGCACACCATTAGTCAGTGGCGTAGCCAGAAACGTTTTTCGGGTGGTGTTATGCGCTGCCGGAAAAAAAATCCCAAAATGAAAGATGCCCGCAAACACCATTACATTTTCATTTTCTTATCTAATCTTCTTTCTTAAATATATTGAAATACCGCTGTGGAGTTTGGACAGCGTGGGCGAAAAAAAGGCCCCAAGAGGGAGGAACAGAGGGGGTATGCACGAAATAGCGCACCGGGCGGGGATGTCAGCTTCTTAAATATCCGTCCCTTTACGTCACATTCCCACCATAAATTGTATGCTTTTTCGCTCTGTTAACGGCCACAGCCTGTTCATGTACGGTCAAAAAGTGATCACTTTGTACTTTGAAATATGTATAATGCGTTTAGATTTTGTTATTACGATGTTTCTGTCTTAAATTTATGCTTTGTTGTTTATTACGTTTTCAAACGCCCCCCTTATTCTATGCCGGCCAATGGGGCCTGTAAGGTTTTTGTGAATAAATAAATAAATATTGTTTATGAAAGGAACATTGATTGATTGATTGATTGATTGATTGATTGATTGATTGATTGATTGATTGATTGATTGATTGATTGATTGATTGATTGATTGATTGATTGATTGATTGATTGATTGATTGATTGATTGATAGTCTACTGGCGCGCCTTTAGGAATAAGTGAGCATCTCCTTCGCAAGTTGGAGGATCGGCCCGATGCGCGCGCCTCGCTACACCTTCGAAAGTCAAGGCGGCGTTTCTCGCACGCCCCTCGTACACCACGCCAACTGTGCTTAGCGTCCTAACAGTCTCAATGGTCATGTTTGCCCGTTTGGGAAGCGTCATTGGCTGCCTGTCGCTCTCTTTGTTGTCCACCAGTATTACAGTTTGGTCGCCGTCATTTGTATTCTTACCTCCCATGGCGCCCTTGACCTGGCTTCAGACTACATTCTACAACGAGTACAAAAGCGGTGGCGGGAGTGACAGCAACCGACGAGGCAGAGGGAGCTTATGTGCGAGCCGTGCTTTCACTTATTGTTCACATGACGTTTCCAGCGTTGCGAACGAAACTCCCTCCAGGCGCTCTGGCCACTGTGTCGTCCTGTACTCTATCGCTCTCTGTTGACGGAGCGACGCGAAAATGATGAGAACACCGCGACACTTTTGCCGATATTCTCCATCTATCGCGCATGCTCTAAAAAAACCTCGCCCGCCAAACGTTCGGACGTTTCCAGTTGTTCGTGGTTTTCCTCGTGGCTTCGTTCGCAATTTGGGTTTTATTCTTTGGTTTCGACAACGTGCCGTCTGTATAGGCTGAGCCGACTAAAATTTCCTGCTGCACACACTGCTCAAACAGTTGCTTGGCGCAAATTGCAATCAAATACGTTCCCTCACACTGCCGCTATCCGGATAGCTACACGGGCAGATGCAAGTGTTGCAACATTGCAGCAGCCACACTACAACATATGGTCTGGCAATGCCCCAATAAACCACGGGCCTTTGGGAAAGTAATACATATAAGAAGCAGTGAGCAGTGGGAGGCCACACTGCTCAGCTCTCTTCCCGAGATACAAGCTGCTGTCATCCAACTGGCAGAGGATTCCGCCTGCGACCACGGGTTCCTGACCGCCGTCTGATGGGACGAAGATACCGGACTTTTCCGCACGGTGCATTCGTCTTAAAAGGGATGACAAAGTCTGCTCTCTCTCTCTCTCTCTCTCTCTCTCTCTCTCTCTCTCTCTCTCTCTCTCTCTCTCTCTCTGATTCATTTCAAGGGAACGAGTCAACGGAAATGAATCGTACGGGGGTCAGAGGGTCTATATTATTGTCCTTGTATACCTCGTGTTTCCAAAAACAGCATTGCAAAAATAAATTGGCCGCGTATCGGCTCCTTTCGTTGCTAATGTCGACAAAAGACGACAGTCTTTGCCGAAATTTGCCAAGTAAATGCCTTCCTTTGCTTTCTCGCCCACCTCTAATGTTCCTCTTCCATTGCGCTCCTCCCAAGCTAAAGACGCCAAAGGTTTGCCTAAATCAGGTTAAATTCACCGTGTTCCACAGATCCAGACCAGGTGTGCCGTAGCCTCGATGACGTGGTTCTATAAACGTTTTTAACGTTTATAAAACCGCGTTGTCCTACTCCAGGTGCGTTTCAAGCAGGACGTGGAACCTATCTAGTGGAACCTTTCGTAACTGTTGTCGCTTGATTTCTTAAAATCCCGCCAGAAGCTATAGTGGTGCGGGCGACAGCAGGCGACAGTGTTTAGTTTTTTTTTTTCTGCAGTGGATGTAGTATCTCATTTCGCAAAACTCAACCACTCTATGAATTTTTTTTATACAGGAGCACTCTAAATATCCCTTGGGTATTATTTTCTGACTTATTGCGGTAACGTCTTGTTCTTGTTCAATAATGTTGACAATTATGAACATATACACCGGACTTGGACGTTTAGATTTGGCGGCATGCTGAGTATATAAGACTATTGCGCAGACTTCGTTTCACTTTGGCCGGGTGGCTGAATCAAGTAACGGACAAACAGACAGACCAAAATTTCTGGGTTTAACGTAGCCCAAGCAAGACTATCGTCTTTAAAAATAAACTGAGCGACTATGACGCCGACTGCACTGTAAAAAGGCAGATCTGGCGTGCGCATGAGTTCCATCCGAGATAATGCATACACGAGGCAGATGGTTTCGGACAAGCACGAACAGCGTGCTAAGGCCGTTGTGCAGTAGGAATTTCGCTTGGGCAGAGGCATTTACATCATATGATGGGAGCTGGCGGGCAACGACACGCGGACCTGGATTATTTCTGGAATTAAAATGCGCGATCAAAAGTGGGCTGCTGCTCGTCGTTCACGCGAGCAGGTGCTACAACGTATGCTGGATTCTACAGTCAAGCATGCTTCGTCAAGAAAGACAGAAAGGGTGAGTATATCCCACCGCACTGATTCGCCATAATTCTGTTATATTGAAAGCCTGGCAACATATACAAAAACAGTGCGATCATGACAACATCATACTAATTCTTGCGGTGCTACGATCACAGCCTACTCCACCTTTACACACAGGGAGCCCAGTGTTCCACATTGATCAGCCGGTGAAAATAGCGGATGGTGACCCAACCGTACTCAGCATCATCTCCATGCAACTAGAAGTCCGGGGATGTCATCTAGGCAAGGCCATGCGGCTCACGCGGGAGGAGAAGCACGGACCTCTGCCTCAAGTCGCGCGACATCTTCCCCCGCAGGCGACCCTCGTTGAGCTGGAGGCGCCGATCAGTATCTCCGGCCGCATCCGCGGCCAGTACACCGACCTGCTGCGGCTCCTCGAGTACGGAGGCGTCGAGCCGCAGGCCAACTGCCTCTTCCTAGGGGACGACGTGGACCGAGGCAGGCAGTCCCTGGAGACCATATACCCTCCTCGTCGCATACAAGATCGAGTACGCCGCGAACAGTCTTCCTGCTCCGGGGCAGCCATGAGTGCGCGTCCATCAATGGCGTCCTTCCGCTTCCTGGACGAGTGCAAGCGCCGGTACAAGATGGAGTTCTGGAAGACCTTCGCCGACTGCTCCAACTGGCTTCCTATAGCTGTCGTCATCGACGCGATCTTCTGCTGCCCCGGGGGACTGTCTCCCGACCTCCGGTACACGGAGCAGATCAGGCGCATCATGCGGCCAACCGACATCCCCTACATAAGCCTCCATGTGTGACCTGTGGTCGGATCCGGACAAGGACGTCATTGACTGGAGCGAGTGTGACCGCGGCATGTCCTTCACCTTTGGTGCAGAGGGGTTCTCCAAGTCCCTCAACGGGCACTACCTCGACATAGTCTTCATAGCCCACCAGTTCGTGATGGATGGTCGCGAGTTCTTCGCCAAGCGTCAGCCGGTGGCACTGTCTTCGGGGCACCCAACCACTGCGGCGTGTTCAATAACGCTGGGGCAGGTTGTCTGTCGACCACACTATCAGGTGCAGCGTCCAGATCCTGAGACCCTCCGAGAGGGAGGCAGACAAGACGGAGCAATGTGGGGACGTTCCTTCGTCGAACAGCGGAAACAGGACAACAAAGGTGATGGCGATCACGCTGGGCGTCCTGCGCGCTCACTTCACCCTGGGGATTGTCCGGTGTTCTGCTCGGCTATTCTTGCTTAACCGGAACTCGTCGACTTGAGTTTCTGTTCCTAATAACAGTCTACATGTACGCTAGACGTAATACTCGGTGATTTCCCGGGTGTGCAAATTTAACAGTCCAATGTGTACAACACAGAGTACAGTCAAATCTCGTTACTACGAACTCTACATTAACGAATATCTCAAATTTACGAATATTTTAACAATCCCCGCCAGATTGCCTATAAATTTCAGTGTAAAAATATTTCAGAACTACAAATTTCATTATAGCGCGCATGTCAGAATTACAGACGTAATTTATTTTCTCCATTATAATCAAGGGATATCAGTATTCCGGATGTTTTTTTTTTACTTCGAGTTTTTGCCGCGCGGCATATGAGAGGCGGTTTAAAGACGGGATGAGAAAAGAAAGTTGGAAGGCAAGAGGCTACTTTCTTCTCTTTCTCAGTATTACGGATTCGGCGAAAAGTAATAGCGTCACAATTCTCGCGTGAAACAGAAACCGCCGTTTCTGCGTGTGTTCTCCCAGTGCAGTAGCTATCATCACCACCATGTCGAGTGCCAACAGGTAGCGCCCCCACAGAGCTGTGGTTTAATGTGCCTAGAATGCCCAGCAGTGTTTGCCTCTCTTCTCTCTCGTGGTGATGGGTGAAGTTGGCTGGTCGGTCGTTCTTCACGCTAATCACGTGTGTGGGCAGGTATTTCTTTGTTGTGGGTGATTTTGCTGGGAAGTTCGTGCGAGGTTCGAAGATGAATGCAGCTAGCGAGAAAGCAAAGAAGCGAGAGCACGACGCGAAGGAAGACGACTGTGGTTCACCAAACACAGAAGAAGATGAGATCCTGTCCAACATTGATGTTTTAGTGCACAAGAGAACAAATTGCGCACTTTCATTGCGCGGTGGAATGACCTACCGATGAGGTATTGCGCAAGGTGGAATATGTAGAGGCATTCCTAGTCGGTCATGCATGCCTGCTGCATGCGCGAGAAGAAAATATCGGATTTCTTCAAATAAAGTGCATTTGAAGTGAGCGCAACATTTTAATTTGAGAGTTTGCCTGTCTGCACACGCGTTTATATACTGCTAACGCTTCATTCCTAGGTTTGAGCACTAACTTATAACCTTGACCTCACCTTATAACTTATAACCTCGCCTTGACCGACATGGAATACTCCTATCTGTGTCACACGTTGCGGAACTAATGCTTTGGTTTATGTAGGGTTGTGACGCTTTTATCAGCTTTTTGGGTACTATATGTTTGGCGCGTGCTTTATCTTTTTCTGCCGCATGTGCCTCGGCCGCTGTTAAGTCTTGTAATGGTTTGTATAATGGGGGAGGGGAACCCGACCACGCGTACTCTGGATGATATATATGTGTATGTTTTTCAATAAACGAGTAGTTGCAAGTGAGCGCCGTGCTGTCTACGTCTTCCTTCGTCCCTGTTTTTTGAGCGCTTTTGTTTCCACCAAGATGAACACCTACCAACTAGCCCAACTTTCCGTTCTTCTGCTGTTATAACCACAGTTCTTTCTTACAACGATATTTCAAAAACGATTTTGGGTGGTCCAGCGTGATTCGTTATATCGATATTTGACAGTAACCTGTTAAAACGTGTAAATGGGCCCGAATTAAAATTACCTGCGATAAATCCTGAAATTACTATGTAGGCATTGGCAAGCTTAATTTCTACATAATTGATAAGCAAAGAAAGATAGGCTATGGGTGAAAAAGCATATATCGTTAACCGGTGGCGTAGCCAGAAATATTTTCCCGGTTGGTGTTATACGCACCGGGCAAAAATCCCAAACGGAAAGATAGCCTCGCACAAACATGATTTGATTTTCATTTTCGTATCTAATGTTTTTTTTTTTTGCATATTGATATACGAACGAAAAAAAAAATGACTGAAATGAGGAGGGGCAGAAGGGGTATGCACAGCTCAGGAAATTTCGGGAGTGTTCCAACACCAAACAACCCCCCAGTGGCTACGCCCCTGTAGTTAACGTATAAAACAACATGGAAGCGTTTTTACGCTAAGAATTGCAATTTCCCCGTCACTAATCTGCTGTCTTTTCATTCGTTTCCCCGTTTGTAGAAAAAAGTCGTCCGGCCTCAAAGACCGTTAAACGAACGACCACCACGCCAGAGAGAGCCGAGTTTTATTATGGGCTTGCCGCCGACGCCCGTCCAATATACGCCGTCGTTCATCCCACCGCGGCAACTTTGTTTGCCTCCCACGGCTATAGCGGCACCAGGATAAGTGGAGCATGCAGAGAGCCGTATCCAATCGAGGTCTCCACATAAAAGCGGAGCCGTACGCGTCCCTGACCTTGCGTTGTGGGCGTCCTGTCGGCGCCACCCATCGAAAGCGAGAGCTTTTCTTTGAAAAATGCCTGCCAAACAAGAAAGAAAAGCGCGCGTGTTTTAAAGGAGGTCGCATCGTATCGGATGCCTATTTGCAGCGAAGTTGTATGCCTCTGTAGCAATGGAACGTAAGATGACAGATGTAACATTAAAGATTAAAGGACAAGAAGAGAGCGGAGTGGATCAGGGAACAAACACGTGTTAAGGACATAGTAGAAATTCAGAAGAAGAAATGGACGTGGGCAGGGCATGTAATGCGAAGGCAAGATAACCGTTGGTCATTAAGGGTAACAGAGTGGATCCCAAGAGAAAGCAAGCGTGGCAGGGGGCGGCAGAAAGTTAGGCGGGCAGATGAGATCAAGACGTTTGGGGGGATAAATTGGTCGCAGTTAGCACACGACCGGGATAATTGGAGATCCATGGGAGAGGCCTTTGCCCTGAAGTGGGCGGAGAAGGCTGATGGTGGTGATGATGATTATGATGATGTATTACCCCAGCGGTTTCATACTTCTACCCAAGAGAGAGAGAGAGAGAAAACCACTTTATTTTACAACTGGGATTGGTGTAGGAGGGAAATGGGTGGTGTGGCTATAGGCACGACCAACGTCACTAAATAGAGCCGTTCTTGCCCGAAACGCTAATCGCATGCGTCAGGCTAGGCAGGACCCAGCATTTGCCGAATCTTTGGACAACACTTGTCCTGCTGCAATGTTGTTACGCGCGTTACCTTTGATTCGCATTCGGAACGACGTCAGTCGCGCGCAGCCGCAGAGCAGGGAGGGAAGCTAAGCCTATCAGAGTTTGAGCGACTGAAACGCAGAAACAACAAAATGGCGGCGGCGCCCATGAACCGTCGCGGTGTAAACAAATGGCACGTAACTCGAATTGACCAATGATCATGGTGGAACAATAGGAGAAAATAGTTCTGATACTCTGTACCCTTATATAGAGGTGCAGAGTATTGTCGCTTGCACTAGCCGAGACGACGCGAGAAACAGTTAATACCCTCCTCCATCAACATATGTAGTGGTTTACAACAGCTTTGCTGGACGTCCACTTTCGCAGGGCGGGAAGGCGACCAATGTTATTTACGTACACCCTCAGTTTCCATTTCTTTTATTTTGTTTTGTGGAGGCTGCTCGTGAATCACCGTTTTGATCACAAACTGCGACGTTTGCCTTGAGCCAGCAAATGTTTCTCCACGTTAGTTCATACGTATACACCTGGCAACAAAAGATTTCGGGACGTGATCTCGACTGATGGCTCAACACTTTCTGATGGCTCAACACTTGATTTTTACAGGTAAGAATAGCACCAAACTTCAGAGCATCATCATTATACTGGTAGCAGGCGCTTATCCAGCGGGCAGCGAAGAGGTTAACCTTGATTGAGGAAATCGCGACACGTACACACCTTATAGCATTGGGTTGTGCTCGCAGATATTTCCGTGGCGCAGTCGTCAGGGCGATCCGACTATACGCGTGCGCATTCAAGAACATGTCAGCGACTTATCGAGGCTTAAAGAATGATAATGTGCATTCCGTTAAAGTCCATATTATAAAGTCTAAACGCCGTGTAATCACCTCCCCCCCATCGAAGCTCTATCCCATGAGGTGGCTTTGAGCCTGCGACACTGTATAGCCAAGCACAACGTCACGTGCTTTATTACCGGCAACGGAGGTAGTACTTCCCACGGAAGCGTAATGAGAGAGCAACTGAAAAGCAAATGTACCGACTTTGGTACGCGCTGCGTACGGTCTCAGCCAATCAGACACAGCGATCTATTATAGTGAATGGCTTTACGATTTGTAGATGAAGAAGCTTTGTACCATTTTAGATTTGCAGACGTTGTTGACTGTAATGATTCGGAAACTGTAACCGGAAGGCTTTGTCGTAAGGCTCAAGATGAATACGAAACTGAAAGTAATGTTAGACTGAAAGTAATGTTAACCAAAAGCGAAAGTAATTTAACCGAGAGTATTGTAAACACACATGCACGAAGCACTCCCTTTATCCTGGGCAGACGATGAAATATTAGAAGAGTTAGGTGAATGTAACTGCATTGGACAAGTTGTCAACGTCGATCCCAACCGCTGGAAAAGGATTATAGTACGGTGTGGGGATATTAATTGGGGCTACTCCCAATTACGCGAGGATGTAGCCCGCGATCCCCTCTCCCAGAGGGACGAGGATAGCCCCTCGCGCCCTCTCCCTGCAAGGGGGTACGGGCTGACCAATGCGCGCCGGTCCGTGGGCCACGTGGGGCGTGACGTAGTGGCCCCGCCGAAGGGCTCGCGGCGGCGGCGCGCGCTTCGGTCGGACCCGGGAGAGATTAGCTGGGTGCCGACTCCGACAGGTACTTCGTGCTTGCACGCTGCTCGCTCGCTTCGGCCTGAGCGACCGCCGTTTTCTCACTTCCGTGAGGTCGGCGAACGTACCGGGAGTTGGATTTCTCAGTCAGTCTGGTGGTCGGTTCCGGTCCTAGCCGGGCCCATCACCTGCAGCGTTTCGGTGGTTTACGCCACTGGAACAACAGCTGCCGATTACCCTCCCTGCGCGTCGGGCTCTGTGGCCTGAAGCGTACGGTCGACGGGTAACCCCCCCCCCCCCCCCCCTCTCTGCCCCAGGGCTAGGAGTGTAATACCAGGGCTGGTTGCTGTACCGTGGATTACCGGAATAAAACCAAGTTCTGAGGAGCTACTTCGTCTCCGCGGAGTGACTGCGCACGCGTGGCGAGGGCGCCGCGGCCGTCTACGGCTTGGCTCGCTCGAACCCATGGTGGGCACCTTGGCAGGCTGCAATGCATTACAGAGGTGAGGTCCACAACGGGCAGAGGTTCATTCGGTAAACATTTAAAAATCAGAACTAGGCTGCATCTGCCACTAAGAAGAAAAGTATGCAGCCAATGAATACACTCATTATCATGTTGATATTTCGATTTTTTTATGAGAGAAAAGATGAAGTCCTTGTATCGAGTTTTTTCTGCGCCTGTTAAAGAATCCCATGCGGCCGAAATTAATCCGGAGCCCTTCACTACTGTGCGCCTCCTTGCCCAGGTGCGGCTTCGGAGCGTAGCACGCAAAATTTGAATAGTAAATTTCGATTTCAGGGTATATTCTTTCACGTGCTACATCTGTCCAGCTCACGTGACTAGTTTGGCGCGCCACCTTTCACCGTCCCGGTAAACATTCTAAGCATAGTCGAATAGGCTCATTGGCTGAGCCCTCAGTTGGAGGCTTATATCGCCCTGCTTCTTTTTTCTCTCTCAATTTCTTTCTTCCTTCATTACGTGATAGTTTCCCTATAAATTATTCGTCTTTATAAACACGGAAACGATAAGACCGCCGCTTCACGCCGGAGGCATGCAAGAAGCCGAAAGAGGCGATAGAGCACATGTCGGCTGGGTTAAAAAAAAAAAAAACAGCTGCGGCTTGAGCGGTGTGTTTTTAATGCTGTTGACAAAAAGAAGAATTTGCCTCCCTCACCGCTGGCGCCGGAGGTCGTACGAGCCGCTTTTATAAACAATAATAATATAGAAATAAGTGGCACCGCCGGCGCCTGCCACGACGACCTTGAGGAGGAAAGATCAAAACGGCCCCCCGTGGAGAGCGTATACGCGGGTTCCCAGAGCAGCTGTGGCTTTTAGGGGCTGCGTAGCAAACCCCCGCCGCGAGGACTTGTTGCTTACACGGGCGCTGAAAAGATGGTACAGAAAAAGCGTCGTTATAATAAAGTGCTCGGAACTGAAAACTGGTGTCGTTGTAAGCGGTATTTCGTTAAGAGCGGGGATGATTTGCTCTTTTTCGCCGCAGTTGGTACCACAAGAAACTTCTAATAAAGCGTTTAATGTCTGTCTTGCTGTCTTGTAGTGGAGAAGAAAGGTTCTGGCCGAATAATTCGAGCACCGCAAAAAAAAAAATTAATTACCATCCCTTAATTCCGAATAGGAGACTGCAGAAAGCAGAGAGAACCGCGAAAGCTGAAAGTCCGTCCAATCGATAGTCAAACCTCCAAAGACCCAATCGCAAAAACTACGAACCCACGCGACGATGTTTCGAACACTAAGTAAACGCATCTAGGAACGATCCAAATGCGTGCCGATACGTGGTTTACGAAATAAAGGTATACCATTGTTCTCCTTCATGATCGATGCGTGTATTGTTGTTGTTGTTGTTGTTTTTCTTTTTCTTTTTGTTCTCGTTTTTGTTGTTGTTGTTCTTTTTCTTTTTCCTTTTTCTTTTTGTTGTTGTATTTGTTTTTCTTTTTGTTGTTTTTGTTGTTGTTGTTGTTATTGTACCCATTTATTTTAGACAATTCAAAACTGCCCTGGGTGGCATGGCAAAAGGCAAAAGGCCCTGCCACCCGTAACAATCAGAGGAGCAGCGGGATCATAAGGAACAACAATTTCTTATCTTATCTACAACCGTTACTTTTTCGCGATTTTCGAGTAACCGTTTTCCCACAATGGAAACCCGGTTTCCATCTTATCAGAGTTTTTCGGTCGACCAACCGGTCTATCAGGAAATGCACTACTTTTTTTACAGAACGAAATCGGCCCCACTAGGAAAGCTTAAGCCTTTAACCCTGATTTTTCTATTTCTGTGAAAACAATGTTTTCTGCGTGTTTTGATAACTTTGTGGGTCCCATAACCCACAAACAAAAAATACAGATGGAAGTCCAAGTATAAACAGATTAATTTAAGAGGCAATTAATTAGGGCGTCTGGGAATTAAAAAGTTTATGTTGAACAGCGGCATCGCTTTTGCATATTTTCCTACACTTTATGACTACAAGAACCTACAAACAAAAAATGAGCTTCGTAGTGCACATATTCATAGAATTACAAGTTTCGGGAGTAAAACTCCGGACCAGCATTTTTTTTAAGCATCAGTGTCGTTTGTCTTTACCGGAGCTTCTTCTTAATTTGTAGAGTGCAACTCCAATAAGATGAAACAACGGTGATACCTATCGCAATAGCTATCAATGAAGAAAAATTCTTTAACAAAAACTAGAAGTTTTGGTTTTGATTCTCTATGCGCCAGAGGAACTGTTGTGTGGTGGCGTCAATTGACACCACCAGGTCCGGAAGACCGAAAGGGTTAAGCATTATTACCCGAGCGGAACCCCGCGCACAATGCCGTACAATCCCCTCGAAGAAGTGCGCGCGCAGGATGTCCGTCTGGATCGCGCGCCAGCTGGGTTGTCCCGCTTGCATTCCGTGACAAAGGAACGCCTCCATATTGCTCAGCCATCTCCGTCCCTTACGCCTTCTTCTCTGAGGGTCTCAGAATCTGGACGCTGCCCATGACGCCAATCTCGTCGACCGGACAGCATGCCCCAGCGTCGTCAGCGTGGCCGCAGTAATCCTGCAACCAGCTGGCGCACGACGAAAAACTCGCAACCATTCTCCACCCACTGGTGGTTCCCGCATAAGCCCGTTGAAGAACTTGGAGACCACGTCGGCACCCAAGGTGAAGGACACGCCAAGGTCGTTCTCGCCCCAGTCTTGGACATACTTTCCCGGATCCGACCACGGGCGGTCATGCAGCAGACGTGTGTCGAGGACGTCCGTCAGTCTCTAGATTCGACTGCTCTGTTAAATGGGCTAGAGGTCTGGAGGCAGTACTTCAGTGGCAACAGATCTTCTCGTCGATGGTGACAGCGATGTGCAGGCAGCTGAAGCAGTCGGTGAAGGCCTTCCAGAAGCTTGCTGCTGTACTGCCGATTGCACTTGTCCACATAGCCCTACACGAGGTTGATGGACGCGCATTCGTGGTTTCCCCGCAGCAGGAAGAAGTTGTCCGCGTACTTGACCTTCGACTCCAGCAGGAGGCGAATGATCTCGATGGGCTGCCTGCCCCGGTGCACGTAGTTGGCCCCCAGGTGGAAGCCACCGGTATCGAACAGCCGCACCACGTCCGTGTTCTGTCCCTAGACGTCACCGAGGACCTTCAGCGGCGCCTACAGGTCAAGCAGCATGGGCTGGGTGAGGAAGACTTCCCACGACTGGAGTTTTAGGCCGCCCAGCACAGCCTCCGTCCGTTGCATCGGCTTTGCTGGATGTCTTCCCTGGACTGCTAAGAACGTGGGAATGAGTCTACGTTTTACGCTTAGGTTGCCCTCCGCCAATTCACGCACTGATATATGCGGTGCACAGGATTACGTGAGCCCACATACCGAGGAATTTTTCATATGCTGGTAAAGCTTCCAGCATAGCAGATGTATGATGAAATTGTTGTTTCATGATAACGGAATAAAATCACAAGGGTGAACAAAAAATCAATCTTCATGTTTTTATTGTTGTAGGCACGTGCTTCGCACTGGGGTGGGAGTCATAAAACCGTTCGCGTGGACGAACACCTGCCCACTTTTTGCTGGTGGATTTGAATTCCAGAAATGATTCAGGTCTGCGGGCTGTTTCTCTGACAGGGGGAAATACCTTCATTAATACGCGCAGTCGAGATAAGGCTCGCGGACGCTCTCCCATCGCATGATGTCGAGGCCGACGCCCGAGCGACATTCCCGGACCGCAACCTCCGCACGCTGTTCGTGTATGTCCGAAAACATCCGCGTCCTGTATGTTGCGTACGGCCAATGTGTCTGTTTACAGTACAGTCGGTGTCATTGTCGTTCAGTTTTTTGTGTTGTTATTAGACGCAAGACGTAAAAGTATGATACGTGAAAGGACGATGTATGTATGTATGTATGTATGTATGTATGTATGTATGTATGTATGTATGTATGTATGTATGTATGTATGTATGTATGTATGTATGTATGCATGTATGTATGTATGTATGTATGTATGTATGTATGTTTTATATGTACATGTGTGTGTATGTGTGCACGTGCACGTATGCATGTACGTATGTGTATGTGTGCATGCATGTATGTATGTACGTATGATGACGAGGCCGCCGCTCAAACGAAATTCTCGCGGCACAGCCTTCGCGCGCTCTTCGTGCATGTCTGAAACCGTCTGCGTCGCATAGGCCGCGCGCGTTATTTTGGAGTGTACACGCGAGCAAGTGCAATGGGCCTCTTTACAGCTCAGTCGGAGTGATCGTCGTTCAGTCCCTTTTTTTAAAGCGAAAGCCTTAAGTGCCCATTCTGCGCAAAAGCGCCGTTGTTGCTGTTGTGCGGTCGAGAAAATGGCCGCCGGTGTAAATATATATAGAGAGAGAGATAGCCTTTACTGAAGCAGGAAGACGCTAGGTCAAGAGGGGGAAGCGGGAGTAGAAGGTGGGATGTTTGTAGCTTGGGACATCTGGAAAATGGCAAGAGAGAGAGAGAGAGAGAGAGAGAGAGAGAGAGAGAGAGAGAGAGAGAGAGAGAGAGAGAGATCTTTATTGGAAGAGAAACAAAAGTCGACTCACGGTAATCTCATTCGTCACGTGGGGTGGAGGAGGTATGATGTGATCCGTCGGGGGCTGGCCGATCACCGTTTCGAAGGTACGGACAATCATACCCATTCGAGAGTGAGGTCGTTCTCGTAGCCGTGCGAGGAGGGCGCCTCCGTCTGGAGCCCTATGGAGCCGCTCGACGTGATTGAGAGCTCGCTGTAGGGAGCGGAGTGCGAGGGGCCAGGCACCGGCTTCAGCAAGAGTTCCCGCGCATTGCGACGATCGGGGCAAGCCTAGAGCGGTCCGAAGCGCATTTCTGTGCTCGATCTCGAGTTTCCTCCACCGTGTTGGCTTGACGGTGACAGAAAATGGCAAGTTCAAATTGAACCTGGTTGGCTCCTTACGAAGGCGGAAGAGGCCACGTGGGGTGAGGAGAGCAGGCTCACGGCTCAAAAGTGCTCGCTGCAGACCGTTTAATAGACAGTAGTGTGCAAGTTAAGCCAGCGTGGAAGGTTCCAGTGTACGAGGGTCGATGTATGGGGAGGAGGCATTTGGAGGAGGGTTGAAGGTTCTGTAACGCGTAAATTTCGGACAGTGCCAAATTAGGTGCTGGAGATTGGCGGGTGTGAGGGAGGCGCAGAAGGGACATCGAGGCGGCAGGGATGGGGTGTACCATTTACGGTATATAAACATAAACACATCTGTTTTCCCAAGAAATTCGAGGCTGGGTCCTCACATTATCAGGCCAGTGCTCATCCATCTGTGGTGGTAGTGGTGGCCCATAAAGTGGCGCATACCCACTCAGGGGGATTGGCCAAGGTTTTCTTATCATTAAAAAGAACCAGATAAGGCAAAATGGTACAGTCGAAGAAATAATTTAGTATGTAGATTGAAGAGAGCAATAGAAAAAGAAAGCGGAACGAGAGAGCCTGACAGGAATCGTTTTAGCAAGGCAGACGAGCCGTTTTTGAAATGAAGGAATGGATGGCGTGACAAACATCCCCATGGCAGTGGCCTAGCTTCGTGCCCCCAAAAGACAAAAGCACTGGCAACGTTAGTGGCATTCCAAGGCGTGGTATCTCCGCACGTTGGCGGCGTAGCACAAAAGTTGGCGTAGTTCTTCCTTTCTTCTGAACATACTTGCTGAGGGGATCGGCCAGAAATCGGAACCTTTGAGAGGGAATGTTCCCGCTTCATACAATTTACAAAACTGTCAATATGAAACGTAAAAGTTGTAGAATAATGCATGCCGCGTGAAACCTTTAACTTGAAGGCACGTGAGTAGGAGAAGTGCACACCAGTCGTGCATTCTAATTTTAGGGAAGGTGTCGCATGTTCCGGTCTGCTTGCTGGCATAATTCGCCCCGTAAGACGAAGAAACGCGAGCGAGCAAATCCACCCATACACGGTGTAGCCGAAAAGAAGGAGAGTGAAGTAATTAGCCCAAAAATACAAAAAAACGTAAGCGAATAAAGTGATACAAATGCGAAGTTACAGCAAAGGAGTTCTTAATAAGTATCGCCAGGCTTTCGCCTTCAAAGCACGCAAGCAGACTTAACCGCCCGAAGAATTTTCTTTTGTGTGGCATGAACGCAAAATGTTTGACCAACACAGTTAAAACATGCTTTAGCGTTAAAATAAGGCCGTGTCTAGAGTGCCGTCCGACGGTATTATAAGCACTCCACTATATCGACGTCCACCGGCGTTTTGTGGCAAAATTGCCGCGTCTGGCAGTCCATCGGTGTAGATAACGTAAAGCTAGGCTACCTAACCTAAACATAACATAAGATAACCTAACGCACACAAAGAAATCATCTAAAACACTATAACTAACCTAAGGCATAAAATTACACCTCAATTAAATAACGAAAAAAAAAAGCAACCGAGGCAAACGCCGGTCTCGAACTACCGACTTTGTCGGTCAAGAAGCTAAGACGGATCCTCTACACTACAACGACAGACTCTGGCTTGTGCTAGCCTAGTGTTAAATATTCGAATGTCGTCGGACGGCACTCTAGCCATGCCTGCAACGATCAGCTAGAGTGCCGTCGGACGGCACTCTAGACACTGTGTTAAAAACACAATCCCGGACAATCCCCACGACGAAGTGAGCGCGCAGGATACCGAGCGTGATCGCGATCAGCTTTGTTGCTCCGCCCCCGCTGTTCGACCAAGGAACGCCTCCATATTGCACAGTGAACTCCGTCTCGTCTGCTTCCTTCTCGGAGGGTCTCGAGATCTGGACGCTGCACATCAGAGTCTCGTCGACGGACACCCTGCCTCCCAGCGCTGCTGAACTCGCCGCAGTACCCGGGCTGCGAGCACAACAGTACCACCGGCTGTCGCTGGACAACGAACGCGTAACCATCCCTCACAGCCTCGTGAGTTCGGCATATGCCTGTTGGGGGACACCATGGAGGCACCGGAAGTGTAGAACACGACATGGTTGCGTTCTCCGCAGTCCTGGGCGTTCTTGTCCCGATCCGACCACACGAGGTCACACTGGAGGCCTGTGTCGGAGACGTCTGTTGGTCGCATGACATTCCTGATCTGCTATATGCACTGGAGGCCGGGAGACACTCCCCCGTGGCAACAGACGATCCCCTCATCGGTGATGGCAGCAATGGGCAGGCGATTGGAGCAGTCAGCGAAGGTCATCCACAAGTCCATGTTGTACCGGCGCTTGCACTCGTCGTAGAAGCCTTAGACGCGGTTGACGAACGCGCACTCGTGGTTGCCTCGGACCAGGAAGACGTTCTCCGCGTACTTGATCTTCAACGCCAGGAGGAGGCAGATGGTCTCCAGGGACTGCCTGCCTCGGTTCACGTCGTTTCCGAGGAAGAGGCAGTTGGCCTGCGCCGCGACGCCACCTTACTGCAAGAGCCGCAGCGGGTCGGTGCACTGGCCGTGGACGTCGCCGAGGATCCTGATCGTCGCCTCCAACTCAAGCAGGGTCGGCTGGCTGGGGAAGATGTCGCGCGACTTGAGGCACAGCTGGCCACGTACGCCCGCCTGCGTGAGCTGCATCGCCGTCCCTGGGTGGCCTACCCGGACTGCTAAAAAGCCTGGCAATTATACTGTTTACGTTTTACCTCCAGGTCACATTCATCATTTTTAACCCACTGATTTCTCCGTAGACAGGACTTCGTGAATTTAGAGACAGGAGAAGCGGCATTTCTGCCCCAGTGGAAATTGTATGTTTTTCAAGTTCGAAATACAATGGAAGTATGGGGAAATTGTCGCTTCATGATAACGGAATAGCAGAATAGAGGTGGACGAAAAAAGTGATCCCTTGTGTCAGAGAGCGGGCTTCCTTCTGGGGCCGGTGTCATCCCACCGCTCTGGCGGGAAAAGAGCTGCCCGCATTTTCATCGCATATTTGAATCCCAAAAGTGATCAATGTTCAAGAAAGTGAATAGCTGGGCTTGTTGGTTCAGTTGGTTCAGAAAAGAAAGAGCAGAACGCAGCTCGAGAAAAGGGGAAACCAGAGCAGAACGCAGGACGAGAAGAGGGACAATGTGATCAATGAGGAGGCGTATTAGTAGAAGAAATGGGCGGGCATGTAATGCGTAAGGAAAAGAAGAAATGGGCGGGCAAGATAACCGTTGGTCCTTAAGGGTAACAGAGTGGAATCCCTAAACAAGGCAAGCGTGGCAGGGGGCAGCAGAAGGTTAGGTGGGCAGATGAGATCAAGAAGTTTGCAGGGATAAATTGGCGAGATCTATGGGAGAGGACTTTGCCCTGCAGCGGGTGTAGACAGGCTGATGATGGTGACGAAGACTGATCAATGTTGGCGTGTTGTTGCTCTGAGAGGGGGAAATACTTCTATTATGCACCCTAGGAACTCTCGCTGCGCAGCCTTCTCGCGCTATTCGTACATGTCCGAGACCGTCTACATCGTATACGCGTTATCTAGGAGGGAACGCACGCGCACGACAAGTCTGCCCGTTTACAGTGCAGTCGGAATCGTGGTTGTTCAGTCGCTTCTTTTGCACAGTTGTTACTGGAAGCTTGAAGTAAACGGTAGGCACTTCAACTGCTGTGATCTACACATTATTCGTTTTCCCTTTTATCCATTCTTTTGAAATGAATCACTTAAAGAGAACGTGGGAATGAAACCATAAACTAATCCTTTTTGCATTAAAATACCCGAGCACAACCCAGGACAATCCCCAAGAAGTGAGCAAACAGGATTCCCAGCGCGATCGTGATCAGCTTCCGATTTCGCTGCATTCTTGGCTTTCTGATCAAGGACGAGCTCGAAATTGCTCAGTCATCTTTGTCCCCTTTGCGGCCATCCCGGGGGGTTTCATGATCTGTACGATGCGCATGAGCGTCTCGTTAGCTGACATTTCGCCTCTCTAGCGTCGCCGTACTCCCTGCAGTACTTGGGCGTAACGAACAGTTCTACCACCTCGCGCTTTGTGAAGAACTCGCAACCATTGTCCACCACCGAGTGCGCCCTGCAAGCGTATATCGAGGAACTTGGAGACCACGTCGGCCCCAACCGTGAACGACACGCATTCGTCGTTCTTGTCCCAGCCCTGCACACTCTTGTCCGGTCCGGTCACAGGAGGTCCCTCATGGAGGCCTGCGTCGGGGACGTCCGATGGTCGCATGATCCGCTCCGTAAGGTCGGGAGACAGCCCCCTTTAACAGCAGAAATCGTCGAAGATAACAGCTACGCGCAGGCAGTTGCAGCAAGTGGGCGAAGGTTTTCCAGAGCTTGGACGTTGTACCAGCGCTTCACTCGTCGTGGGAGCCGTAGATATGGTTTATGGAGGCGCACTCCTGGGTTTCCCAGATCAGGAAGAAGTTCCTCGGGTACTTGATCTTGTACGCCAACGGAGGGCAGATGGTCTCGAGGGACTGCTTGTGCCGGGCTGCGTCGTCCCAGAGGAACACGTAGTTGGCCTCCGGATGGAAGTCGCCGTACTCGAAGAGCCTGACAAGGCCCGTGTACTGGCCGTGGATGTCGCAGATCCTGAGCGCCGTCTCCGGCTCGAGCGGAATCCTGCTGTCTGAGGGAGACTTCGCGTGACTTGAGGCCCGGGCAGCGCACCTCCGTCACAGTCAGCTGCATCGGCTTCCCTGGGCGGCACCCCGGACTTCTACGAACCTTAAAATGATGCTGTAAACGTTTAGATCCACCTCCGCCATTTTTGTTCCATCCGCTGGTATATGCGGGACACTTGATTGTGTACGTCAGAATACGAACTTAGGAGGCTGCAGCCCTTAAAACAGCGCGGAAACTTGTACGTCGTAAATATGTTAATAAAGCGAAATTGTGGCGAAAATTGTCGTTTCATGATAACGGAGTAACGGAGTGAAGTTGACAAAAATCAACCCTTGTGTCCAGTGTCCAGTGGTGTTGCGTCGGCGACGGCCCAGAAGGGCGGTGAGAAATGACGTGCCCTCGGGTTGAAGATTCAAGCCAAAGCGTAATTTATTCAGTGACGTCACACATATACCCTGGGGTTAGCTCCCTGGTGGTAGAGCCTGGTAGAACCACTGACATCGAAACCTAAACCCCAGATACTACATGTCCCTTTATTTGCGTGTCGCCGCTTGATTCTGTCTGGAGGCCGGCGTCATCACACCGCTCGCGTGGACGAACGGGCAGGCCACTTTTAACACCTGAGCTGTTTATTCAGGCCGTAAGTTGTCCAGCACGAATGGAACACCTCCAATTGAAGAAAAAAAAATGCAAGGACGCTCACACTGATGCGTAATACTTGAAGGTAGCGAATCAGTACGCAACCTTCACGACCATCACGACGGTTTAAGTCCACGATTGAAGCCGATTTGCTTCTTCTTCTCTGCACGGCGACCTTTACTCCATGACTGTTGCTATTAGTGAGCGATACTCATTTTTCATCTTGGAGGGTCGTACGCTATGACATTTCTCTTCGAGATGAGGTGCGGCTTGCGCCGCACCTGGCGGCGCTCGGCTCTCTCTCCCCGTTGCCCCGATTACGGCGAAAGTTTTTTTTGCGCTCTTGGCTTGATCTGACGCTGGGCGGTCGTTGCTAGCCCTTCTTGGTATTTTTTAACGGAGGGAAAACTTGCGATTTTTTCGCCGGGGTGCAAATTCTAAAAAACGCGCATGTCTTCCTGGTGACGTAAAAATGATTTGCAGAACCACTGTTTCATTGTTTTGTTATTTGCTTTACTTCCTCTTCCCCTTTTTTTTTTTTTTGAAAATGTAATCATTGTAATCCCGTATGTGCCTATGTTCCGTGTTGTTAGGCTTGATTTTTTCTTTTTCTTTTCTTCTGTTTATTCGCGCTGTGAGGCCTATGTAATTGTAAATTCGCGGTTAAAAAAAAATCAAAATCTCGGTCACTCGCGTTATGAAACGTTCGTCTATCCGATTGCATTCCGGGCGCACAGCATTTCCTTGTTACCATTATGCCGCGCTTGTGATTCTTTGTGTTTATTTCACGTATACCCCCCCCCTAGAACAATGCCTTTAGGCGAATGTAGGTACGTTACTAAATAAATTGTTAATTATGTAATTACAGTTGAACCTCGATTTAACGAAGTCACCGGGACCCGCGAATTATTTCGTTAAATCGGGAACTTCGTAAAATCGAGAGAACGACAAATTCGAGTATTTTGAGTATTTGATTTTTATTTCTTGGCAAAACCAAGGGGAGGCTGAGACTAAAGGCGGACGTGGCCTGACAGGGGCCTCAGCCACCCGATTTACAGCGTACATAATAACACGTTTGTTCACAAATTTAAGCATAATAGCACAATCGTAATAGAGAAATAGCACAGAGCGAAGTCATTACTACATTTCCTATGTATTATAGAAAGCATAGGTCTAAAATTCACAGAAGGATCACAGTGTACACATAAATTTCGGTCGAGAACGACGTTTATTGCCTAGTTTTGAAAAAAACTCGTGATTTTCGCCTGCACGCGCTTCGTGAGCAGTGGCAGCATACACTTCTCGTAGCTGGCAAGTGAAGTCAAAGCGTCCTCGGCACCCTCGTGTGCCTTAGCAAACCGCCTCAGAAGGTCGACGGCGTCCATCACCTGGCTTGGTGTGGGCACGGGAACTTCCACAGTATCTGGATCGTTTGCATCTTCAGACTCCTTTTGTGCTCCGGAAACAAGCTGCACTATGTCCTCGTCGTCGAGAACTTCTGTTGTGTCAGTCTCCGCGTCTGCGTCGGCGTTCACGAAGTCGTCGAAGTTCTGATCTGCGGCCACCTCGTCACGACACCGAAGCTCTTCCCAACAACTGGGCGATGCCTCTTCCTGTTCGTGTTGCGGGCTTGTGACAAGAGCCAGACGCAGCCTCGGAAGTAGAAGTGTGGAAGCTCATTTGGCAGTGTGCTACCGCTCCTACGCTGGCAGCACACTGCCATACATTCTACACGCCATAAATTTGGAAAACCGCTTTTAGATGCGAAGCATCTCATGCTCGGGGCTGCGTCCCTCCCTCCCTCGTTGTCCGCCGTCCGCACTCTACTGCGCATGCGCGTCTCTTCAGCCCCGTCAGCGTTTGTGCTGACGTCAGCGCAGTCCACTATAAAAAGCGGCGCCCGGTTTCGATCCCACGACTCTCTGGCCGCAACGGGAGGTACGTGGCGCTCTTCCCACTGCGCTACAAACCGAGATGGGAGCATGTGCTACGAACACGCTTTACGTCCTTCAATCATTCAAACTACGTCAAGAAGCTACTGATAACGAAGGCACGCGAAGCTGAACGTCAACGGAAACGACGAACTGAAAACTAATGGGAACTTCAGTCGACCCCATGGCTGCTTCGCAACTACTCAGGGTTCCCCTACGGGAAGATGGTGTAATTTTTTTCTATTCATCTTTTTTTTCAGGAATGCTTCGTTAAATCGGGTTTGGCGGCGAAGTTTGTTTCGTTATTTCGAGTTCGTAAAAGCATTAAGCCTATGGGCAACTGCGGGGGGAATCCGAATTTGTTCGTCAAATCGGGAAATTCGCAAAATCGGGTTTCGTAAAATCGAGTTTCAACTGTATTATTTATTTATTAGTAATTATATCAACAATTTATTTAATTATTATTATTTAATTATTCTTCGGGTTACTCATTCCTAGCGTTTGATTTGAACAGCCAGGTCTCCGACAAAGGGAGAGGGGTCGCCTGCTCTGCTGTTTCTCCAGCCTTGCGCCACTCGTGCAAGCTGCGCCATTTTTTTTTTTTTTTCAGTCCGGGCTTCTAATTCCAGAAGTAATCCAGGTCCCAGTGTTGTTTCTCTGAGAGGGGAAAAATACGTCCATTAATACCCGCCATTGACACACGGCTCGCAGAGCCTGTCCCGTCGCATGATGTCGAGGCCGGCGCCCCAGCGGAATTCACGCCGCGCAGCCCTCGCACGCTGATCATATATGTCGCGAACCATCTGCGTCGTTATCGTAAAAGGAACGCGTGCGGACGCTAAATGTCCCTGTTTACATTGCAGTCGGTGTGATGGACGTTCAGTCTTTCTTTTGGAAAGCTATTACCGGAAACGTCACGCCAAAGGACAATACATGGAATGTTGTGTTCCCTTTACGGTTTTTCCCTTCGTTCCTTCTACTGAAATTAATCACTAACAGGACACGCACGAACGAAACCATGAACTAATCTCTTCGCATTGAAATACCCGTGCAAAATCAGACAATCTACACGAAGAAGTGAGCGCGCGTGGGATGCCCAGCGCCATCGTCATCAGCTTGGCTATCCCGCTTTCGCTGTTCGACCAAAGACAGCCTCCATATTGCTCAGTCATTGTTCCCTTGGCCTCCTCCTCGGAGATTCTCAGGATCTGTGCGGCGCACATCAGAGTCTTGTTGGCAGACATCCTACGACGAGCGTTGCGGAACTCGCCGCAGTACCTTGGTGCCACCCACAGTGCCGCCGGCTGGAGCTTGGTGAAGAACTCGCGAACGTCCTTCACCACCTGGTGGGCTCTGAAGAATAACTCGAGGTCATGCTTGTTCAGGGACTTGGAGACCCCGTCGGCACCCAAGGTGAAGGACACGCCAAGGTCGTTCTCGCCACAGTCCTGGACATCATTTCCCGGATCCGACCACAGCAGGTCACGCAGGAGGCCTGTGTCAAGGACGTCTGTTGGTCGCATGACATCCCCGATCTGTTTCATGCACTGGAGGTCTGGAGGCAGTACCTCGTGGCAACAGACTTTCTCGTCGTTGGTGGCAGCGACGGGCAGGCAGCTGAACCAGTCGGCGAAGGTCTTCCAGAACTCCATGTTGTACTGGCGCTTGCACTCGTCCAGGAAGCGGTAGACGCGGTTGATGGACGCGCACTCGTGGTTTTCCCGCAGCAGGAAGAAGTTTTCCGCGTACTTGACCTTCGACGCCAGCAGGACGCAGATAGTTTCGGGGGTACTGCCTGCCCCGGTGCACGTAGCTGGCCCCCAGCTGGAAGCCACCGTGCTCGATCAGCCGTCCCACGTCCACGTGGTGACCGTGGATGTCGCCGAGGACCTTGAGCGGCGCCTACAGCTCAAGCAGCATGGGCTGGGTGAGGAAGACTTCGCACGACTGGAGTTCTAGGCCGTCCAGCACAGCCTCTATCCGTTGCGTCGACTTTGCTGGATGGCTTCCGTGGACTGCTAAGAATCCTGGGAATGGTGCTCTTTACGTTTTACGCTTAGGTAGCCCTCCGCCCATTTGGCGCCCTGATATATGCGGTGCACGGGATTCCGTGAGCGCAGAGACCGAAGAGTTTTTTTGTTTGTAAAGCTTCCAGTGTAGCAGATTCATGATGACATTGTCGTTTCATGATAACGTAATAAAATAACAAAGGTGGGCGAAAAAACAATCTTTGCGTCTTTATTGTTGTAGGCACGTGCTTCACTCTGGGGGTCGGAGTCAAAAAACCGTTCGCGTGGACGATCACCTTCTTACTTTTCGATCGTGGATTTGAATCCCAGAAATGATTCAGGTCTGCGGGCTGTTTATCCGACCGGGGGAAGTACCTTCATTAATACTCGCAGTCGAGATAAGGCTCGCGGACGCTCTCCCATCGCATGATGTCGAGGCCGACGCCCAAGCGAAATTCTCACGGCACAGCCTTCGGATCTGATCGTGTACATGTTCCACACCATCTTCGTCGATATGCGCTATCTCAGAGGGAACGCGTGCGCACGCCAAACCGTCCTGTTCACAGTGCAGCCGGTGAGATGATTGTTTAGTCGTTTTTACATACACCGTGAGAAATACATGGTGCATGTCGGTAAAAGTTCGAGAAAGTCTTCCTATTTTTGCGTCAACTGTGTCAACAGAGCGAGCAATAGGGAGTACTATAGTAATGTAAAGTGACGAATAAATAAATGTGTACGTGTTATCCCCATCGGTATATTAATAGGCACCCCCGGCATCGCCGGGTACTGCCAAACCCGTTGGCCTATAGTCACTTCCATCCAGAAATGTTCTCGGATAAGTGCAAACAAAGCGGCCACCGCGCAGACCTCACGCACATTATGTGGAAATGCCAAAGAAAACCACGGAACAAGACCCCCCTGCAGCCTATAGGTATCAAACACCTCGAGCACTGGGAAACCCTGCTGCGCAGCTCCGATCCCCTAACGCAGCTACGCCTTGTCCAGATGCCCGAAGAAGCCGCCAGGGACCAAGATCTACTGGCTTACTAACGCGGCAAAGTGAGCCCAAGATCTCTACTTCTGGGCAAATAAAGTTCTCTCTCTCTCTCTCTCTCTCTGCTCTCTCTCTATCTCTCTCTCTCTCTCTCTCGCTCTACTCGCTCCATCTTCATCTCGCTCTCGTCTGCGGTATCATTATAAAATATCTATTGTTAATGAGGAATAAAAACTCAATTCGAAAATTTCTAGCTGAGCAATAATACTCGAGCGAAATCCCGGACAATCCCCTCGAAGAAGTGAGCGCGCAGCGTGATCGTGATCCGCGTGGCAGTCCCGCCTCCGCTGCACGAGCAAGGAACGCCTCCATATTGCTCAGTCATCGTCCGCGGTGCCTTCTTCTCGAACGATTTCAAGATCTGGAAGTTGCACAAAAGCTTATGGCCCAAGGTCATCATGCGCCCAGCGTCGTCCAACTCGCCGCAGTTGTTGGGCGCCGAGGACAGCGTCACCGGCGGGTGCTGGGCGAAGAACTCGCCACCATCCTCCACTACCTGGTGGGTTCTGCATATCAAGTCGAGGTCGATGCCGGTTGAAGAACTTGGAGACCACGTCGGCACCACAAGTGAAGGACACGCCATGGTCGTTCTCGCCCCAGCCATGGACGTCCTTGTCAGCGTCCGGCCACAGGAGATCTGTGTCGGGGACGTCTGTTGGTCGCATGATGCGCCTGATCTGCTCCGTGTACTGGAGGTCGGGAGACAGTCCCCCGTGGCCGCAGAAGACCGCGTCGATGACGGCAGCGATGAGCAGCCAGTGAGAGCACTCGGTGAAGGTTTTGCAGAGCTTGATGGTGTACCGGCGCTTGCACTCGTCGCAGAAGCCGTAGACGCGGCTGATGGACGGGCGCTCGTGGTTGCCCCGGAGCAGGAAAAAGTTCTCCCGGTACCTGATCTTGTACGCCAGCAGAAGGCTGATGGTATCGAGGGACTCCTTTCCCCGCGAAGTGCAGACACCAAGAAAAAGGTACTTGGCTCCCAGCAGGACGCCACCGCACTCGAAGAGCCGCAGCGGGCCCTCGTCCTGGCCGTGGACGTCGCCGACGATCTTGATCGGCGCCTCCAGCTCAAGCAGGATCGGCTGGCTTAGGCGGTCTCGCACGACTTGGGGCACGGCTGGCACTATACTTCCGGCTCCTTCAGCGTCATCGCCTTCCCTGGTTGGCCTCCCCGCACTTCACGAGCCTGGAAGTGACGCTGTGAGCCTTAATGTCACCCTCCGCCGTTTTGGTTTCATCCGGCAAGATATGCGGGACACTATATTGTGTTCGCCAGTAACCGTACGAAGGAAGTTGTAATCCTTAACATCGTGCGAATTATTATGCTTGAAAGCTCGTAATAAAGCGGATTTATGGTGAAATTTTTGTTTACTGATAACGCAGTAACGGAAAGGAGGTTGGCAAAAAATCAACCGTGTCTTTCGTGTGCGTGCGTGTGCGTGTGCATGTGCGAGTGCGGGTTTGTGTGCGTGTGCACGCTGGCGTGTTTTGTCGGAGCGTGCTTTGCTACGAGGCGCATACCCTGTTAGCCGCTATTCTTGTGTTTATTTGATGAAGAGCCTTTTCTTCGAAATTCCCGCATCGTACGCACTTTTCTTCTACAAATCCCTATATTTGTTGTGCGATTATTCTTATCAATTTTTTTCTCCAAATCTTAGTTTCCTAAATCGGGCACATTCACCCCAAGAAAGCTCCCGATTCTGACCAATCCCCCAAGTGGGTACGCGCCACAAACAAAGAAACATCAACAACAAGAGTGCCGGCGTCATCGACACAATCACTCCGTCACATTATCAACAGCTCAATTTTTACTCCATAGTTTGAATTCTTAACCAGTTTACCCAATCTGACTTGGCCAATCCCCCAGAGTGGGTACGCGCCATTGATTTTTGGTACCAACCAACCAACCAACCAACCATCTCGCGTGGGCAACGAACAGCTGATTGATCGCTTTTTAATCGTGGATTTTAATACTGCGGGGGAAACACTTCTGTCAATACTCTCCGTCGAGATACGGGCAGCGGACGCTCTCCCATCGCATGAAGTAGAGGCCGCCGCCCAAGCGAGATTCCCGTGATATATATCCTTCGTGGGCTATTCGGCGTGCGTGCCCGAAACCATTTGCGTCGTTATAAGCTGCGCTTGTTACCTCGGAGGGAACGCATGTGCACCCCCAGTGTGCCCATTTGCAGTGCAGTCGGTGTAATGGCCGTTCAGTTGTTACATACCTTATACCTTAGCACAGTTATATACCTCTTACCCCTAATGGTTACCCCCAATGGTTTCATCGCCGTGGGCAAAAACAAAAACGGCCGCCCAAGACGCGGCCGATATGCGTCAGATCAGCGCCATGGAGCATAAGAGTCACAATTAGAGCACCACAAAACAAGCACCGAAACCGCATTATGGGTGATAAGGCACGTGTGAACAATGGAACCCCCACCCCTCCATGTGTTCCTGGTAAAGATTATGTTTGCAGACAATCTTTGAAGGCTAGGCAGGACTAGTGTCACTAAACAGAGCAGTTCTTGCCCAAGACGCCGAGCGCATACGTCAGGCTAGGCCAGGACACAGCATTTGCCGCATATTTAGACTCACTTCTGCTGCTTAAATGCTGTTACACGCGTTATCTTTGATCCGCATTCGGAACGACGTCAGTCGCACGCAGCCGCAGAGTAGGGAGGACAAGCTAAGCCTACCACAGTTGACCGACTAAAACGCATAAACAACAAAATGGCGGCGCCCATGAACCGTCGCAGTGTAAACAAATGTCACGTAATGTGAACTGACCAATGATCATGGCGGCGGCACGAAACAATAAAAGAAAAAAGCGTCGATAGTCTGTACCCTATCTAGTGACACTAGCCGAGCGCAAGCGACAAGCTCGCCGAGACGACAGAAAACATTTCATACCCGAGGTTCTCTACGCGGACGCCTCGCTTCCCAAGCTCGGCACCAGAGCAACGGCAGTCGTCACCACCATCGATAAGCTGGTCACCGGTCGCGTCGATACGGACGACGAATCCAGCCGAAGCAGAAGAAGTGGCCGTGACCCTCGCACTCGCACAACCGGGAGTGAGGACCGTGGTCACAGACTCCAAGACCGCCTACGCAAACTACCGCAAGGGGAAGACTTTCTCCGGCACTAACGATTCTCGCCAAACGCAAATCACCGGTACGGGTCGTCGAGCTCGTGTGGGTCCCGGCTCACTCGCAGGTGGAAGGCAACGCACTCGCCGACCACTATGCCGGGAACTGTCAATCCGGGCCGAGGACGAGCCAGAGCTACCGCACCCCGTGACGAGTTACAAAGACATCACCCAAATGTACAGAAGCGGCAGATGTAGGCTTCCCGGTCCACATCCGCAACTTAGCCGAAGGCAGCAAACGATTGTGCGACGCACGCAAGCGGGGTCGCTAGCGCATCCCGTGCTCTTGCACAAGATGTTCCCAGCAGAGCATGACACTTCATGCCCGTTTTGCAGACGATCCGAAGGCACTCTAGCACACATCCTTGGCGATCGAGTGCACTAACCTCAAGAACACCACCCCCCCCCCTCCTCCCAACCCCAACCCCCTAGAGCGATGGGAGACCTTGTTGTCCAGTCCGGACCTACCGACCCAGCTGGCGCTGGCGGCTAGGGGCCAGGAGCTGCTGGACACACATGGGACCTGAGAAGAAGGTTCCACCCCGTCTGGTGCCTGCGTGCACTAACCTTTACTAAGGGCTCAGTAAAAGTTGATTCTCTCTCTACCCTCCTCCATCCCCATTTGAAGTGGTTTACAACAGCTATTACTGGACATCCACCTTCGCAGGGAGAGATGGCGACCAAAGTTATTACTGGAAACGCGACGTGAAAGAACGATACTTCGATGCTCTGGTCTCCGCACGATTCTTTCTGTTGAAAAGAACTGGAAACCCACGGACGAAACCACAAACAAAACCCGTTAATAAGGACAGGGAACATCGAAGCGTTTTGCGGGGGCCCGTTGTTTCTGTTTCCGCCGGCGTGTTTAATGAGGGGTGGTTTCGCGCTGATTTGTTTACGGAGTCGGGCCTTATTCTCAGGCAGAGAATATTTATCGATAGCCTGCTCGCGCTCTTTTTTAACAGTAGTAAATTTTATCAGTCAAGTTTATGCAGGAAGGGGCCACAAAACAAACGGAAGCTGGCGTCATATATCTTCAGCTCTCTCTCTCTCTCTATCTCTAAACAAAAAAAAAACTAACAAAGAGCGCGAGAAAATAAGGTAAGTAAAGACAGAGACACGAGAAAAACATCAAAAAATGAATTTTGCTTACGTTTCGTCTGGAGGACCAGTCTTCATCGAGAGAGAGAGAGAGAGAGAGAGAGAGAGAGAGAGAGAGAGAGAGAGAGAGAGAGGCTCTTGATTAGAAAAACGGTTTACAGGCATTACCGTGCTCGCTTGCAACCGTTCTCTTTCTTTCCGTCTTTTGCGCGGGTTCCCTCCGACGCACAACGTCGAAGAAAACCTTTCTGCTATCTCATGTGGCTGTGAGAGAAGCGGCTGTCAACAGGGCAATACTCTTTTATTGCCGAGCTACAACTCTGCAGCGCCTCAACGGCTCCATGCCTGACACTTGTGCGCTTTTGATGTGACGCGGCCAATGAACGTCTCGGTTAACTCTCTCATGAGGCTGGCTACTACGATCCTCGCGCCCAATTCATAGTTGTCGATTACAATTAAGATTATAGTCACTACAGGATTTCATATGGGCACATGCACACAAAAAACGAGCTACCTGGATCAGAGAACAAACTAGAGTTGACGATATCATAGTTCAAATAAAGAAAAAGAATTGACTTGGGCTGGTCACGTAGTGAGAAGAACCGACAACCGGTGGACAATTAGGGTAACAGAGTGGATACCAAGAGATGGGTCTAGGAGGAAGGGGAGGCCATTAATCCGATGGAGAGATGAAATAAGGAAATTCGGGGGTAAACTGTGGACTCGAGCCGCGCAGGACAGAAGCGGTTGGAAGGTCAATGGGAGAGGCCTTCGTCCTGCAGTGAACCTGAGCAGGATGATGATGATTATGATGATGATAACATGCACACCATGTTGAAGATGATGATAACATGATGATGATAACATGTCCACCATGATGATAGAAGCACGCGGCACGTGCTTCTGTTTTGCTTACAAGTCCACTTGCAGTCGTGGTGGATGCTACACTCGGGTACATATTAAGAACGGAAATAGTTAATATTGTGTATCACTCCGCTGAAGCGACGGGCTGGCGACGTCAACGCGCGCGCGCGCGTTTTGAAAAGGAGATTGCGCTTAAACGCGCGACATCGTCTGCTTTTCCTCACCTAGTCTGATTGTCGCCGCTGCAGTAATTTGAAAGCACATTAAGTGCAAAATATCGCGGAAAGGACTCGTGTCGCGTTCAAAATACTCGCAGTGGCGCAACGCACTTTTTGCGCCGCGCCGAGGAACAGCCGGCTGCGGTGATGAGACGCAGGAACAACTTCCGTTGTCGTTCTTAAATTGAAGGGGCCATGAAGACAAAATACAAGTTTGGTTCATTAGAAAGACAGCTTTATCCCGATAACAATGATACCTATTTTATCGCAAAGTTCGCACAAATGATGGAGATATTAAAGAAAACATATGAAGCAGTACGACTCCCCAGTGCCTTTCCGGCAACTTTCTATGACGTCACAGAATGTTGTTTGTGCGATTGGTGGCCGCCGAACCAAGCCATCGCTAACACACGTGACTGGACGATTGTATTGGGGCCTTTAGTTCCGTTTGATTGCATCACTTGAATGCTAACGTGCAGTTCACACACTAAAAATTGTTTTAGTGCTGGTTCATATGACGTCACTCACTCCTGCTCATTTCACGTCACTGTAGCGCGAAATTCGAAAGGTTTTTTATACTTCTTGCGTTTTTTCGGTTAAGAAACCTCTTTCGTGACTGGAATGGAGTTGAGTGAGGTACTGAAGCCTAGTTCGTTCAAATTAAATAAAGTTGTATTAGGGGCGAAGCCCCTTCGGGGTTCTGGCTGTTGGCGTCTCATGTCGTCGTCGTAAGCGTCGTTTCATGTAGTCACGGTACTCAAACACCGGGACACTCATTTAAGCCTCGCGCTAGAACGTAAAGCGTACTAAAAAAACACCACGACACTCGTTTACGCCTCGCGTTGGAACGCTCCTTGCTTCAAAGACACGAGACTTTTACAGCAAAGCTGTATACCTCTATTTCCAACAGTTTCATCTCCGTGGGCAAAAACGCCAAGGTGCCAAGAATACACTTATACACTGCATGCTTCGCCCCTACCCACGTTTCACGTTAGTGGAGATGGTCCGGGAACTTTTTGTCTTCATGGCCCTTTAAAGGAGCCATGAAGACAGAATATAAGTTGAGTTTATTAGAAAGACTGCTTAGCCTCGATAACGATGATACCAATATCATCGCAATCTTCGAACAAATAACGGAGATATTGAAGAAAACGTGTGAAGCAGTCGCGACCCCCTAGCCAATTTCACCGCAACTTTTCTACTGACGTCACGGAACCTTGTTGTGCGATTGGCGGCCGCCTAACTGACCTGATCGCGACGACACATGACTGGACGTCTGTAATGGGCCTCTAGTTCCATTTGACCGCATCACTTGAATGCTAGCGTGCCGTTAACGCACTGTAAAATTATGTTTTATTGTTGGCCCGTTATGACGTCATTCTTGCTCATAACACGTCACTGTGGCGCAAAATTTGAAAGTTTTTAAATACTTCTTGCTTTCTTTTTCATTAAAAATACATCTTTTTAGGCTGTAATGGAGCTGAGTGAGATACTGAATCCTAGTTCTTTCAAATTAAACGAAGTTGTATTTTCTCTTCATGGCCCTTTAAGTTGAACCCAAGCATAACGCTCTATGCTCTACCACTCGATATATATTCGCGCAAATAATTATTTTGCGTTTTCAGCGGTCTAAGTCAGAGCATGTCCCACGTTAGGTCACCATACATAGACCGCTCTAAGGTACGCTAAGGCGATAAACGAGCGAAGAGGAGGCAGCGGAAGAGAGGGTTTCGGTTAGCCCCTTACAAGACACGTCGGAGTCTATGCACGGGCGAAGGTAAGCGTCAGTTCGCGTAGTAAACAGGGGCCTGGTCCCATATTGCCGCTCACGTCAACCCTTCGACCGCAATACCAAGAGCCATATGTTGACAGCGCTCGGCGCATATTTGCATTGCTGATGCGAGAGCTATAGGCGTGTACCTGCATATGCGGTCCGCTACCGCGAGTCGTCTTTCTTACGCGTCACCATGTTTAATTCATTTTGGCCTTATCGAAGCGCTTGTAGTGCGCGAAAGGTGAAGGCGCTTACGTCGCTAATTGAGATGCTTAAGCTGGCTGGCTGGAGAAAAGAGAGAGAGAAAAAAGAAACCCACAAAGAAATAGTAAAACTCTCAGCGCGAAATTATCCTGAAGGCGTTTAGATTTAAGTTTTACGACCGGTCAGAGGGGAAACTTCGAAGGCCGCTGATACACCGCCGAATAAACCGGTCGTAAAGGACCAACAGCTGTCTTGGCTCTTTGGAAAGGCGTCGTCTCAATGGATACACTAAACTTCCAATGTGATACATAAGTTATAATTTGTGCACAGGTTTCAGCACACGTTTAAAAGAGTCAGCTGCGTGGTATCCCCGGATTAATTGGTATGTTTATATCCTCTAACGTATTGCCCTAAGGACAGGTACCCCCCCTCTCCTCCTTGACTGGATAGAAGCCAAGGACACAAATGGACTTCGCTTGTAATACAAGCAGACCCCTTCCCTGAACACAACAAAGGCTCATCCCCCTATATCTTGTTCGATATCGGGTTGTCAATAGGGAATCTCAATCCGACCGCTTCGCGCTATTTTCGTTGCAGAATAAGTCCCAAATTACGTATAAAAAAATCCCGGGCCATCTCCACTAACGTGAAACCTGGGGAGGGGCGAAGCATGCAGTGTATAAGTGTATTCCTGGGGCCTTGGCGTTTTTGCCTACGGAGATGAAACTGTTTGGGAGTACAAGTACACAGCTTTGCTGTAAAAGTCTCGGGTATTTCATGCACGAAATGTTCTAGCACGAGGCGTTAGAAAACGAGTGTCACGGTGTTTTTTTAGTACGCGTTACGAAGCGTCCAGATCAGGATGCTTAAACGAGTTCGTCCCGGGGTTTTTTGTTTTGTTTTTTTAGTACGCGTTATGTTCCAGCGCTAGTGTCCGGTGTTTTAGTACCGTGACTACATGAGACGACGGTTACGACGACGACATGAGACGCCGATAGCCCGAGCCCCTCAAAAATCAAAGCCCCTTTCTTAATAGAAACGTGGCTAAAACGCGAAGCGTTGTGCCATGCAACCTGAGTCAAAGCCGAAGTCCTTAATCCAAACTGCCAAACTCCAAAGCCAGAGTCCAGCCCTGCTTAGAGAACGTGCTTCATCACACGCATCGCTAACCGTGTGTACTGTCAAACTATATTATGCACATTACGAGAGGTCCGTTAGGTGTGCAAATACATCCCATTGTCACCTATATGTGGTGTATGATTGATGTACCCTTAGTGAATCCCATTGTGTGAAGTTTGCTTTCTTGCAGTGTGTTTAACGTTTTCTTTCGTGCAGTACGTTTTACTCGGACGTCAACGTCATCAGTGAGGCATATAGAGCTTCGCTTTAAAAATGCGCCAATGCGCTTCGTACAGATGATTAACCAGCGAAGCCGCAACGTGCGGCCGGCGTTAACCCGTGTGTTTCGCTCCGTTACACGCGCCGTTCCCACAGAGAGCGCACGTAGGAGCGCATTCTCACTCCTATATTTCTAACTGCTCTCCAACCTGTTTTCCTTCTTTTTCACGCATGCGCATGAGGTTGCGCCGGATGAGTTTTCTGCGTACACGGGACCGCCAGACTTTCCTTTCGCTTATCCAAATAAAGCTTCGCCTTTAAAACATTAACTTCGTCAATATGACTTCGTCCTAGCTATGTATACCTTCAAGAAGATGTTCTCTGGGGCGTTTCTCGCAGTCCGCGGCCGCCGCCGCATAAACCATGGACAACATTCGCCGGCTTAGCTACACACCATACGCGCTTTCGACGTACAGTCACAAAAATTAAACCCGATCACACGAAAATATGAGCCAGAACACACTAATAGCGCGATTTCTTTTCTTTCAAGTCAAATTGACGCGTAACACAGTTTGGAAATCGAGCTTTCCAGATAGACCAACAACACGCCATTATTGGGGCTCAAGCGAACAGTATTTTTCTTTTTCAGTTTTGCGTGTTCCGGTCAACATTTTAGGGGCTCGGGTTGTTGCGTTCCCATGTCGTCATCGTAATCGTCGTCTCATGTAGTCACGGTACTAAAACACCGGGACACTGGTTTACGCCTCGCGCTAGAACCTAACGCGTACTAAAAAAAAAAAACACCGGGACACTCGTTTACGCCTCGCGCTAGAACACTTCGTTCTTCAAAGACACGAGACTTTTACGGCAAAGCTGTGTACCTCTACCCCCCAACGATTTCATCTCCGTGGGCAAAAACGCCAAGGCGCCAAGAATACACTTGTACACTGCACGCTTCGCCCCTCCCCACGTTTGACGTTAGTGGAGATGGCCCGGTTTTTTTTTTTTTTTTTTTTTTTTCGTGTTCGCATTTAATTTTCTATGACTGTACACAGCGCGAATATTTTTTCCCAAACTTCGAAACGCCTCCTATCGTTCTTCCTCCAGCATCCGCTCTAATATAAGCCCTACCCCAAAATGTGGCGGTTCGAGCTCGGACTGTTGATCATAGCCGGAAATCTCGCTGTATATCTATGTGGAGCGCGCGCCCGGGCCTCGCGCCAGAGCTGGCTTATATTTATAAGTGCCGTCGCCGCCACAAAGCCCATCACCCCTCTTGCACACATATACAATCCTCGCGCTGGCGCAATGTAAAGAGTCGGGCGTTGCAGGCGCCGTTATCAGCGGTATATCCGCACTCCCGCCATAAAGCAGGCCACTTGAATCGCCGCTCCCTCGTGTGTATACACTTCTCCGCTATAGCTTTAACGCACACATAAAAGCAACGTCAGATGGGCGCCTTCAAAGGCGGGTCCGACAACGCAGGACGTTTTGGCGCGCGTTGTACGAGCCACGCACGCATCAACAGCGCGGGTGGGCCCGGATCGAAATAACGGCACTGCAGTCACGGCGAACGCCTCCTAGATTAGGGTAAAGCCATTTGACAGGGTGTCGTTGGAGCACCACCGAGCGCAGGCTGCTTTGCGCGAACCTCTCAAGAGGCCGAGGATGTGACGTCACATTTCCGAGGTAACCAATCAGCTTGTGGAATAGAGGAGAGATAAAGACAGAGAGAAAGAAAGCCATAAATGATAGAAGCCAGGTTAGCCGAGCGCTTATCTGCTACGCCATATGAAGAAACAAAAACATGAGGGTTTATGAAATAAAATTAAATAAATGCTAATAATAAATAGATAAATGGGCACGAATTTTCAAGCACGTACACAGAGTAGCCTACCCGATGGCATTGCTTAAGAAAATAAATAACGCGAGCGTTTTCAGAGTATGGTGTCAACTTTTGAACTGTCGCGATGTTTTCCAATCAGTATTTATGTGTGTCACGAATTCAAAATTTAATTCCTCCTCATGTTACTTCGAGCTTTGTATCTTTTCATTGATCTGTACTGTCCGTAGTATTTCTAATTTCCTACCATGTGCCTATTCGAAGTGTGTATCACTCCTTTATATATCTGTTATGCTCACAAATAAATCACCGTTTATAACGAAGTAATTACAGCAAATTGTATAATGAAATCGTCCAAGTGTTTCACTGCTCCAAATCATCGCCGTTTATAACGAAGCATCAATTATAACGAAGTCCATTCCCTGTACCGTTGACTTTTTCATAACGAGGGTTTAGTATATATATTTTTTATTTTCGCGTTTCTGGGCGCAGCCGCAAGAAAGTGCTGAAAGCAACATAAACTTGCAGCCTTAGTTCAAGGCAATAATTTGAGGCTAACTCTTATACAACCGGAAAAGGGGAAAAAAATCCCAGGCCATCTCCACTAACGCGAAACCTGGGGAGGGGCGAAGCCTGCAGTGAGTAAGTGTATTCTTGGCGCCTTGGCGCTTTTACCAGCATAGGTGAAACGTTGGGTGGTAGAGGTATACAGCTTTGCTGTAAAAGTCCCCTGACTTTTGAAGCACGAAGCTCTCTAGCGCGAGGCGTAAACTAGTGGCCCGTGTTTATTTTAATTTTTTTATTAATTTATTATTTTATTATTTATTATTATTATTATTTATTTATTTATTTATTTTATTTGTTGTTTGTTTGTTTGTTTTGTTTGTTTGTTTTGTTTGTTTGTTGTTTTTTGTTTGTTTTTTGTTGTTTGTTTGTTTGTTTGTTTGTTTTGTTTGTTTGTTTGTTATACCCTCAAGGCCATGGGCATTGAAGAGGGGAGTGGGTATTAAAAGATGTACGAACATAAATACAGTGCATGTGCTTAAATACAAAAACATGGATTGTCCTGGTTACACAATGTTAGCTAATGCTTGATGAAACAGGTGATTATCGCGTATGGAGACAATATCGGCGAGAAATCGGTTCCACTCTAGGGATGATTTGGCAATGAGAGTCTTGGCAAAATGTTTTGTGTTGGATGAATCAAACTCCAACTTTATGATTATGGTCAGTCCGACGTGATATGTACTGAGGCTGTGAAAGCAGTTCATCAGGGAGAGTAGCATGGTAATATACCTTGTGAAACAAAGTTAGGCGAAAAATGCGACGTCTTGATGCCGAAGATGGGAGGTCAATACTACTTTTCATCGTCGTTACACTTGCAGTCCTGTTATAATTTGATAGAATGAATCGGGCTGAATTATTCTGAACAAGTTCAAGTGCGGTAAGTAAATTGTCATGACACGGATCCCATACTGGCGTGGCGTACTCTAGTTTTGATCTGATTAGTGTTTTGTATAGAAGAAGTTTTAAAGAAGACGGGGCTGAGAAGAAAGTTTTAAAGAAGACGGGCTGAGGGAAAGTTTCGGCGTAAATAATCTAGCATGCGGTTCGCCTTGTTAATAATGTATTCGATGTGTTGCGTCCAAGTTAAGTTAGTAATATGTACACCTAAGTTCTTATAAGAGGAAACGATTTCAAGTGGTATATTGTTCAGGTAATATACGGGCATACAAGTATAGTAGTTCTTGATACACGCATTAATTTACATTTAGTGACATTAAGTTCCATTAACCATTCTTTGCACCAGTTACTTAGTAGGAGTCGTTGTCAGTAGTTATTTTCCGAAAAATTACGCAGTCGTCGGCAAACAAATGAACATTGGAGGATATAAGAGAAGGCAGATCATTAATGTAAATAAGAAACAAAAGAGGTCCCAGAACAGATCCCTGGGGAACCCCAGAGGAAACCGGGCTGAGTGAAGAGTTATGATCATTAGCTGAAACAAATTGCGAGCGATTATTAAGGAAAAATTCAATCCACTTCATGATGGTGTCATCAAGTTGCAGTTTGCTTAGTTTGTGCAGTAGCAGTTTGTGGCACACCTTGTCAAAGGCTTTGGAAAAGTCTAAATAAACACATTCAGCTTTTGATGATTGGTCTAAAATGCGATGTAACTTGTGAGTAAAAGATATTAACTGTGTTTCGCATGATAGTGATTTGCGAAAACCATGCTGCGCTGATGTAAAAAACGAATTTGATTCAAGGAATGTGACTAAATTTGTGAATATGATATGTTCCAGTAATTTACAGCAGGTTCTAGTTAAAGAAATGGGCGGTAATCGGCGGGTGATGTTTTTTGGCCAGATTTGAAGAGAGGAACCACCTTCCCTATTTTCCACTGTATAGGTAGCGTAGATGTGTTTAGTGTTTGCTGGAATATTTTTGTTAAAATAATAGAACTAAATGAACTTGTATTCTTCAAAAACTTTGAGTCTGTTAAATCGTAACCTGGAGAAGAGTGGTATTTAAGTCCAGCAATTAACTTAGCCACACCTAGCGCTTCAATCAAGATGGAGGACATTACAGGAAAATTATATGTCTCTGCACAAGGAGCATTAATTGTGGAAGCAAACAGAAAAGTCTTTCGTGAATGGATCATTCAGCACAGCCGCGCAATCAGTCAAAGGAATGGAATTACCCGATGCGTCTTCTAAGTAGATACTGTTATCATGTGACGGATTTATGACATTCCAAAACTTTCTAACGTTAGTATTAAGCATGGATGGCAAGGTTTGCGATACAAATGAAGATTTAGCAGCTTTTAGTGCAGATGTGTAAGCGTTCGATGCTAATCTGTAAGCGTCCCCTCATGAATCAGTTGGCGATTTTTTGGCAGAACGATAAGGCGCTTCTTACGGTTAGACAGCCTTTTCAGGTGGGCGTTGTACCACGGGGCGCGAGGATTACACGTGATAGTGCGTTTCGGTACGCGTTACGTTCTAGTGCGAGGCGTAAACGAGTTTCCCGGTGTTTTAGTACCGTGACTACATGAGACGACGATTACGACAACGACGATGACGACAGGATATGCCAACAGCACCAGCCACTAGGGGGGTTTCGCCCCTGAAAACATAAAATGGCATTAGCATGCACTATGGCGAATAACCAGGTCGCATAGCCGGTTGGCAACGCAAAATACTCGGGTGAACGACAGTTCTATTCTCTCTCTTAGGCCTTTTTACCTAGTTGGTGGGTTGGTGCGAGGGCAGTGTTTACGGCGAGGGGGCAAGCGTGTGACGGGGAGTGCGTGCATTGTGTCAGTCACCACGTCGGCACGTCCCTCGTTTCCTCCCTCGCCGATGTTGACGCAACAATATGAAGAGATGAAGGAACGCCGCCTTCTTGTTTGGACAAACCCGGTCGCGACCGTGAGATCACGTCGGTGACGACAGAGGACGTCCAGAACCCATTAGTATATAAGCCTTGGAGATAGGCAACGAGACCCGTGGTTTTGTGAGAAATCGATTATCATCGCACACATTGAAAACTCTTTACAAAATTCCCGGGCCATCTCCCAACATGAAAGCTTGGGACGGGCGAAGCATGCAGTGTGTAAGTGTATTCTTGGCACCTTGGCGTTTTTGCCAACGGAGATGACACCGTTAGGTGGTAGAGGTATACAGCTTTGTTGCAAAAGTCTCTTTTTTTTTTGAAGCACGAAGCTCTCTAGCGCGAGGCGTAAACGAGTGTCCCGGTGTTTTTTAGCACGCGTTACGTTCCAGCGCGAGGCGTAAAGGAGTTTCCGGGTTTTTTAGTACCGTGACTACATGAGACGAACGACCACTTACGACGACGATGACGACGACGACAGGAGACGCCAACAGCCCCAGCCCCTAAGGGACTTCGCCTCCTAAAATTAAACCCAGTTCCACCCAGAGCAAAATCTGCTGAAACAGCGCGGAGCTGTGGTGCTTTTATGTCGGCTGGAACGTCAACAGGCGCTAGCCCAAGAACGGCAGCGCCGTCGCCGCGCGAATTCTACGGTTCGCCTAAAGGTATCGGCAGCTAAACGTCAGCGGTGGGTTCTCCCTCGCCTATCTCTCTCCCCTAGCTAAAGGAAGAGGAACCTGCCCCTGCGAGAACACTGCGCCCTCTATCAGTGGGTTCGAAAACCTGCCCCTACCCATGCGTGACGCAAGTCCTACAGCAGACGGACTAAAAGGCTTGACCTACAACAGCTCGACGGTCGCGGGCTCGATTCCCGGCCGCAGCGGCCGCTTTTCTGATGGAGGCGAAAAGCAAAAACGCCCGTGTGATCGAGATTTCGACACATGTTAAAGATCGCCAGGTGGTCCAAATTAATTCGGAACCCTCCACTACGACGCGCCTCGTCGCCTGCGTTGCGTCGGCGCTTTAAACCCTACAATCAATCAATCAATCAATCAATCAATCAATCAATCAATCAATCAACAGCTCGACAGTTAACACAAGCGGTCCGACATAAGCGGTCTTAAAGGGACACTGAAGTGAATTTGTCAAGCTCCCGTTTTTGCTTGCACTGCGTAGACTGGCTCAAATTAGCACACTTTTCATCGTTTATCCGGTTGACAAATCGGTAATTATTTTACAAAGCGCGAAAGAAGAAAAACTACCATGCGCGGTTTGCGGCGGCCGCACCAACTAAGGCTGTGACGTTGAGAGGAGGGGCGCCGTGATTGGACGATGCCCAAGGTTAGCAATCACACAAGTTTCGGTTTCGGTTTCGGTTCTGTAAAACATAACCAATGGCTTTGTTGGATGGGCATTCTCAATATCTCAGTAATCATCGTACCGCGCTTCTGCCATGTTGTCGGCTGTAAAATGCACAAGATAAGCCTCCCAGGACGGCTTGTAGTCGTAGCATTCACTAGCCGAGACCTACGCAGTGCATGAACGCCCTCCGCGTACCCGCAACGCCCAAATGTCATGCGCTTTTCCCCCATATTTGGAGCTTGCCTCCCTCATGCCTGTATCGTAAAAAGCGTGTTCGCACCAGGCCAAGGGTCTGTTCATTCTGGCCTGTGCCCACTGCCTGCAAGCAGTCGGTGCTTATGGCAACAGCACGCCAACGAGAACTCGCTAGCGCGCCAGTGCCAGCCTGCGCGCGTTTTGTGAACTAGTTCGTGTAGCCATGAACGTTGCGGCCCCAAAAAAGGTGAACTCAATATAGAAAACATCGGCGGAAAAAAAAAGTTAACTTACAAAAAAAAAAAAAGCACGTACCCGCGGGGATTCGAACTCGTGACTCGCAAAACATTTCCGGTGAATTCCTAGCGCCCCAGAATGCTAGGCTACGGAGCAGGACGCGAAAGTCTTGCTAATACAGGGTATATATTGTATAACCGGTTTACACTTTTATTTAGTTTTGGCATTTCAAGCCGCTTAGGTGACTATTTGTTGTACTGCGATCGTGCAGTAAGCGTCGCCCGAGTTTCCACAGTAGCTCACGTCTAGCAATTGCATTTCGTAGACGGAAAAGCGTTCGCAGATGCGTTACTCGTGCTGCTGACCGCTGTGCTTGTTCGCCCAGCGCAAAAAAGTGCTTCCCGCGCCCTAGTTTTACGCTGTACGGTAAAAATATCAGTTGATTTTATTTGCTTAGTACCTATATTGACTTCGCTGACTCTTCTCCCGCCTTCAAGAGGCCTTATATTTTCCTACTGGCGTACCAGTCAGCGAAGCGTCGCATGTGCAGCGCTTGTGTGAAGCGACCTTGACTTGGAGCTAGATACAGTGTACAAACAAACCAAGTAAAGAAATGCACATTCTTCCATTCACAACGTGTCCTGGCTTCGTTTCAACTAAGCGAACGAATTGCGACCAAGCAATTTTTTTTTTAACCTCCTTGATTGCGACGACCCGCCGGCGGCCGGCGGACGAAACGCTGGGCCGACTGACTCTGTCGGCCGGGGAGCCGTGCAGTAGCGCAGCCGTGGCGCAGCCAATTGCCAGCTCATCCCCTCCTGACGTCACACGAAAACGCCACAGAAAATGGGCGAGCGTAAAGAGAGGAGGACAGCGTTTTCGAATTAGTTTTTCTACTAAATAAAATCGCGTAAACGCGCCTAGAGTGGTCGAAACATGGCCTGGGGACTCCGGACTACAATTTGCGCTAGTAATCCCGCAATGTTTACATATCACTTCAGTGTCCCTTTAAGTGCCTCTGTCGATTTTTTTTCAAGGAGTTCACAGGCGGTTTATTTCTTAAGCAAGGAGGCGAGTAGGCTTTTCCAAGCTGACACTCAAGGAAAAGTGGGTGTTACACTGATATAAGCGCGCGGCCTTTTCTTTGTCGTGCGATAAGCTATTCGTGCGAAAGCTTCAAGTGCGCCACTAAGAAAAATAAAAATTCGTCGGCACACGAATTTTTCAAAGTGCCAACGCACTTTGAATGCAAAATGCGAAAGCATTATGGCTTCAAAGGCGCGCTATCGGGCCACGAGTGGCGCATGCTCGTTTTGTGTTCGTAGAAGCGGAATCCTCCGAGGTGGGTTCCTAAAACCCATATAAACCAAACTCTCGCTACAACAAAATCGCTTCACTCGAATTCTCCTTCTGTTCGAAGAATTTTCACGGCCCACACAGTACTGCAGGAACAACATTGTGCCCCTTTTAACGAAATGCCGCTTACAACGAAGTCACTTTTCCCGTCTCGAAGACTTATTGGTTACACCCAGGTTTACTGTAATTCAATTCCCCCGCTCCGTATACGGTGCCGAAACGAAGAGCACTTCGCAGTTCGATACAGCAGCACACACTCTTGGGCTCGTCCAGATGAATTAAGCGGAAAGAACTCCCTGGCACCGACGTCTGTGGAAATGTGTACATTTGCACACCGACTGTCCGCGTGCATGTCGGGCAACACCGCACCCACCGGATTGATATGATATTATATATATATATATATATATATATATATATATATATATATATATATATATATATATATATATATATATATATATATATATATATATATATCTATATATATATATATATATATATATTTATATATATATATATATATATATTCTTGTATCAGTCGGAACGGTCGCGAAGGGTCGATACAAGAGTCGGCAGCAGAGCCAGTCGCGCACATCTCGGTAACAACACGGCACGCCAGAAACGAATTCGCGGTTCAGGAGCGACAAAAACAAAGGAACCGTAGTAACACATACATCCGCTGGTAGATTGGGGAGAAAAGGGGGGATGGGCTAGGCTTGCGTGACCAGGGAGATTGGCAACAGGGCGTCGGCACGTGTCCAGGAACCGTTAGCCGCAGGCCATCGATGGTAGCAATCGCCTACCCCCGGCGACATGCAGCGTTTCCTGCCTTATATAGGGGAGACGCGAACCGGGAGATATATGTCCAGCATGAATAAATCGACAACAGAGCGGGTGAGACGCGAAGAAAAAGAAAACAGATAGAAGGTCCCGCAGCACGCCACTTCGTGCGAACAAATGGATAACGTCTACGCATGTCACGGTCGCGCTAAAAAAGCGGTATTTAAATACCCGGGCTTCTTTTTTCTTTTTGTTCTGGTTGTTGTCGTTGAGGTTTTTATTCTAGCCCGCCAAAAACTAATTACATCGATTGACGGGTTCCAGCGCGGTTTTTTCTGATTGAACTGGCGGGGTGTTTTTTTCTTTTTATGCGGCGACCTTTCGTAAATGTGGACCACCCGTCCCAGGTATATACCGGACGCGATTTGATGGAAACACAATACAGCACGGACGGGCGTTGTACCATGTGCCAGTTTGTCGTAAACATTGTCCCCGCCTTATCTTCAAGCATTGTACGGTCACAATCGCGATGGAATCGATCATCATCCATCATCTACCTCAAATGCCATTTCCCAGTAACACTTCAACGATTCGGGAGGCATGCTAAAGTCCACGGGTATACAGTGATCAACTGTGCCTCAGTCATCCCCTTGTTTATCTTTTGGTGTCTGCACTTGAAAAGGCGCGGCAAATAAACAGCGCCGTCACCCGCCATCCCTCCAAAAACTAGAACAATTTTTCAGCGGGCACCTCAGGCTAGCGATGATGGTAAAGACAATGACTTTTTTTTTTTTTCGATTACCAAGTCTTTTTCGGTCATCCCTGTGATCGGGTCAGTTTCCGCACTCTTTAGCTAACCAGATAACGGCGTACTCAAAACGTTTCCAGTACTTCGTCACCCCCTATACGAAGCGCTGAATCTCAGCTTTTCAGCTCTTCCGCGTCGTTTCAGGTTCCTTCACAGCTGTCCAGGGGTCCACCGTGAAGTTTTCCTCCACAAATGTGCGTCAAATAACTGGACGTGCACTGATACAAATTCTGACCCCCCTGCACACTCATCCATCAATCAATCAATCAATCAATATCAATCAATCAATCAATCAATCAATCAATCAATCAATCAATCAATCAGTCAATTTATTCTTGCTCTTATAAGCCGGGTCAAAGAGCTTTGACGTGCCTCTCGGCAACAGCGAAACGCGACGGCAGCCAACAACGCCTCGACAGAAATGCACGAGCCAGGAATAGTAAGCCTCGCGCTAAGTAGAGAGAGAGAGAGAGAGAGAGAGAGAGAGAGAGAGAGAGAGAGAGAGAGAGAGAGAGAGAGAGGAGAGAGAGAGAGAGAGAGAGAGAGAGAGAGAGAGAGAGAGAGAGAGAGAGAGAGAGAGAGAGAGAGAGAGAGAGAGCCTTTACTGCAGCAGGAAGACTCTAGGTAAGTAGTGAGATTGCGTACTTCCGTAGGCTCCTGACAACAGCAGCTAACAGACACACCAACATAACGGCAGCTATACCAGGGACCAGAGGCTTCTGAAGTGTTTTTAGGGTGTGAGGGAGGGAGGGGTCAGGGGGTGGGGGAGGTGCCCAAGAAAATCAGCGATGATCACTGATTTCTATTATGATAAACCATAGGAAATGAAGCGATGATTTAGTGGGCGACCATGACAGCACGAGCGAATACTGCTGCATTCATAACGTCGTCGCCTTCGGTCGGGCTTCCTTGGCGCAGTGCACCAGCGCCAACTTATTCCTTGTCCTGTGACAATATTATTGCTAATGCTATTACTATGTCGTTCTAGCAACCAGGGTGCGTTTTCTTGCAGCGTCAGAAATGAATAGTTTTTGACAGAGCTCAGCCTGGCTTTTTTTTAACTGGATCTTTATTCAAACACCATTTATTTTAAGCAATAGCTTTTTTTATCAATTTCAAACATCCTACATAACGTAATAATTAAGGTTTAGATTTGTTTGGTCAGGGAAGAGAAACCGTATCCTCCTCGTGACACTCGAAATGCACTTTCAAGCGCCTTCCAGCGTGACACAGTGTATACATCCTGAATGGAAGAAAATCATTTATTCGTCTTTACAGAAACAGCGAAACTTCGATTATGGCAATGTGTCAGTAACAAGGTATAATGAAGAAATGGAACACGGCGAATGGGGAATTAAATAAAGATGTCTTGCAGGCGGGACGGGACGTGTGTTCTAAAAAATAGCTCGGTCGTATTGAGCCTTGCTTTGGATTCTTTCAGCCAGTCTTTTTTTGGACCCATGGCTCGTTTAATTGTGCCGAGACCGAGAGCGAAAGGGGGGGGCAGGGCCCATACTTTTAGGAGCGAAGCCTCTCAGGGGCTCGGCTGTCGGCGTCTCATGTCGTCATCGTCGTAATCGTCGTCTCACGTAGTCACGGTACTAAAACACCGGGACACTCGTTTGCGCCCCGCGCTAGAACGTAACGAGTACTAAAACACACCGGGACACTCGTTTACGCCTCGCGCTAGAGAGCTTCGTGCTTCAAAGACAAGATACTTTTACAGCAAAGCTGAATACCTCTACCCCCCAACGGTTTCATCTCCGTTGGCAAGAACGCCAAGGCGCCCAGAATACACTTATAAACTGCATGCTTCGCCCCCGCGCAGGGTTTCACGCTAGTGGAGGTGGCCCGGGATCTTTTTGTACAACAGGGATAGCTCGAAATCCCCCTGACAACCCCCGGTCCCTTTCCGGAGGCTCTGCCAGAGACATCGACCAACGGGGATCTACCCACAGCGTGACGTTTGTCCTCGGAGAGAAGGATGCACTCGGGCCCTTTTTTCCCCTTTCGGGGCGGTGTTGGACGAGACCGGTGCGCGCTCAGAGAACGCACGAAGAGATGACGCGGCACCACGCCCTTCCCGGAAGCCAGGTGCTGTTCCGTTCCTGGAAGTCTCGATGACGCCACGTGGACACGCAACGGCTTGTCTCCCCCGCGGGTTTCCACGAAATGCGTTGGGGACAACGAGGGATGGGTCAGACGCGCAATACGCAGGCACCGTATACAGAGAGAATTAAGAATTCATTAATCTTTCGCGGAATTAATCCGCAAGAACGTAGACCAAAATGTCAGGTTATGAGAGTATCCATACACACTGGCTTGCAGTCTTCGTCACAATTTTCTACGCCATGGCGAAAGTACAAGCTTACCTCTTAAAGGAGCCATGTAGAGAAAATACAACTGTAGAGAAAATACAATTTGAAAGAACTAGGATTCAGTATCTCACTCAGCTCCATTACAGCCACAAAAGATGTTTTTTTAACGAAAAAAAAGCAAGAAGTATTTAAAAACTTTCAAATTTTGCGCCACAGTGACGTGTTATGAGCAAGAATGACGTCATACGGGCCAACAATAAAACACAATTTTCAGTGCGTTAACTGCACGTTAGCATTCAAGTGATGCGGTCAAATGGAACTAGAGGCCCCATTACAGACGTCCAGTCATGTCTCGTCGCGACAGGTCAGTTAGGCGGCCGCCAATCGCACAAACAAGGTTCCGTGACGTCATAGAAAAGTTGCGGGAAATTGGCTAGGGAGTCGCCACTGCTTCACACGTTTTCATTTAATATCTCCGTTATGTGTTCGAAGATTGCGATGATATTGGTATCATTGTTATCGGGACTAAGCAGTCTTTCTAATAAACCCAACTTGTATTTTCTCTTCATGGCTCCTTTAAACAAGACTGACACGTTTTATAACGGAAAGCAAGATACAACACCTCTCTTTCTAACTGCCATAAAATATTTTGGCCACAGTTAAACGTTAAGCTTATTACTTGAATACTTTGTGGAACAAACTTTTGGCGTGGCCTAGAAAATTTTGACAAAGACTGTACATCGCGTGACAGAAAAGCCTCGCACAAGTTGTTCACTCTTTCTTCAGGAATTGCGACGAAATTTACACTCAACAAGGCTGTGTCTTGTGCTTTAAACTGTCTACCAGGTCTACATTCTTGTCGGGCTCTGTCGAGAAAGAATAAACGTATTAAGAACAAGATGCGAACAATCGTTGGAGCAGGGAACGACTACAAGGCTATGACAGCCATGTCTGCTGGTTGAACGTCATTCGGGTATGTTTTCATTGGGACAAACAACAAAGGATGAATGATGGCAATGACGACGGTATAAGCGTTAATATAGCGAGCAAGCTCGAACTTATAATAGCCTGCGAGACGCGCTATCGTGTACACAACAGACATTCACTAGTCATCATTCTTTGCAGGTGCTAGGCTTAAGTTCCACCGAAATGCCATCCCACGGGCGTAGTCGTGTGTTGTTTAAGTGAAGCGAGCAGCGCAAAAAGTGGTATTGAAATGGAGTCACGACTCGTGGGGTAATCTGAGCAATGGATGTCCCAAGGGGGTTTCGGTTGATACTCCGCGCCGACTAAACTTGTAAGCTCAACTGGCAACACTGCTCCCTCGGGTGATACTCGGAGTTGACAGCGCCGAAGCTTGGTCGCGCATTCCATTATGGCGAGGAAGAAAATAACAAAAAATTCCCTCGCACTTCCCCGAGGGGGAGAGTGTGTAAGTGCGAATGCACGGTTGTTGATTGCGCGATTACGGTGGATATCGTGATCTTGGAGTGGAGAGGGGGCGCCCAACACCCGCCGTTACGGCGAGGGCTACACGAGCGCCCTCACGCGTCGGAATGCGGAGCGCCCGCTACGCGAGCGAGAGCTCTCCCGCCCGAAGTGGAGAGGAGGCGCCCAACACCCGCAGTCACTGAGCGGAGGAGAGGAGAGGGAGAGTAGCGCGCGCCCCATCTCCCCCCGTTGCTAGGGAAGACGAGGAGGAAGACGAGGAGCGCGCGCACCCGCAGCTGTTGCTATGCGGATGACGGCGGCGGGGACGATTCAGGCTCGCTTAGAAGTGCATTCGCACTTAAAAAATGACGGAAGCTCACACTAAAGCCCGTTCTACATGGGGGGGGGGGCGAATTTCGCTCGCGAATTCGCAGCTGCGGCGCCGCTCGTGCACCAAAACGATCTATTCTCGTTGCTGTGGCGAATTTCCAAATGTTTGGAAGAGTCGAACTTCTTTAGCGAACGCCGCTTAGCATTTGACAACATGTCGCAGCGGTGAAAAAAGGAAAATAAATCATTTTGCCGCACGGGCGGCGCCGCAACTGCGAATTCGCAGGTGAAATTCGCTCCATGTAGAACGGGCTTAACGCGTACGACTTGAAGGGAGTGAAGCTGTATACGCAACCTTCACGACCGTCACGACGGTTTAAGTCCACGATTGCCGCCGATTTTCTTCTACGCTGCCGCAACGGCCTTCACCTCATCATTGTCGCTATAAGTATGAGCTTGCTTCATTTTTGGCGAAGTGATAATCATTAGACATCACCTTGGAGGGGCGTACGCTATGACCTGTCTTTCTCGTTCCGAGCAAGTGTTTTCACAACACCCGCCGCGGTGGCTCAGTGGCTAAGGCGTTGCGCTGCTGAGCACGAGGTCGCGGGTTCGATTCCCGGCCGCGGAGGCCGCTTTTCTGATGGAGGCGAAAAGCAAAAACGCCCGTGTGTACGAGATTTCGGCGCACGATAAAGATCCCCAGGTGGTCAAAATTAATACGGAGCCCTCCACTACGGCGCGCCTCATCGCCTGCGTTGCGTTGGCGCGTTAAACCCCACAATCAATCAATCAATCAGTGTTTTCACAATAACGGCGAACGCTGTTTTTTTTTTTTTTTGCCAATCTCGGCCAATCTCCCAAGTGGATATGCCTGGCTTTACAAACGTGCGCCGGGGACGCTGGGCGGTCGTCGCTATGCACGCAAGCACGAGTGCTAGGCATTTTCCTGGTTTGTTAACTGCCGGGCGGTCGCCGCGAGGCTCGCGCTCACGCGCGCGCGCTCGGCAACTTCTTCGTATTTTTAACTACGCGCACGAAAAATTACGATTTACTAAAGAGCTAAGGAAAATTCAAGCTATACTTGACGCTGTTCGGTAACGTGATGGAGAGATATAGATCTACAAAAACAGCGTCAAATCCGTCTGACTTTAACTAATTTAGATTCCTGTGGCTGGCCACGCGCACAAAGACACCTCAAGTGAGCTGGTATTTTATAGGAAGAGGCGTACGCGGGGTGTATAAACGACAGCGGTGCATAGAGGCACCAAAGTTACTCAGCCAAAATGCTTCAGTGGCCCATTGGGCAAATGAGCGGCGTTGGTGCCCGGGTATGCGCAAGAAATATGGCCGCCGCTGAAATGAGCAAGAAATACTTGCAAAAATGTCGGAACCTGTGCCACAGTGGCTACCGAAGAAACGAAAGCGGATAAAGAGACGCGAACACGATGTAACGAGTATAAGCCTTCGATAAATATCGGCAGGGGAAGGTATGGACGATGTTATCAGCTTCGAAGCACGCGTACGGAGGAACTTTTTGCCAAACGAACCACTCACAAAGGCTCGGAGCTGTCTAACGTACACCTTTCCCTAAGGGTCCGCGCAAGAACTGCAAATATGCCACAAAAAGCAAAGCGTTTGAGACCGGTGCAATTGGGGAAACATTCAAACTGCGTGAAGGAGAGTTCCTCCGCGCGAACTCAGGTATAAAGTCGCTGACGTCCGAGAAGCACGACAAGCATGCATACGCAGACATTTAGGTGGCGTGAGAAAACATTGGCGCCAAAATTTAAAATGGAAAGAAAAGACGAAAAGGCGCAAAAGGAATGACTGCTCAGCGGATTACGCAAAGTCCTAGCATCCGGAGACCTGGAAAGACTTCGGAGACTCCCTCGATTACGAATTCGGTCCAAGGAGCTTGGTATACATCCCCTGAAGGGGAGGGCAAAAATAAAAAAAGAAAAAGAAGACTGAGCATGACCCCACGATGTTATACATCAATGCTGCTCAAGCTCAGTGCCGCTGAAAGCAATTTGGCGACACTGCGTCGTCACGAGCCTGTTCGAGGAAAGCGCGCTCATCTACAGTCGACCTTGGGCGGACGCCTCACTGCGACACCGAACACGTCGCCCCGTAAAGCGCTGTAAAAACAAAATCCAGCAGACGCACTGCTTGCGTGTAGGAATGGGATTGCATTATGATAAGCCCCTCCGATGAAATGTTTTCGAGCAGTGCTTGTGCACGTACTATCCGCACAGAGAACTCTCTCAACGGCTGCGATGCAGTGTCGCCGCTTTTCCCCGTGTTTTAATGGGCGCGAACACTTCGCAAGTGGAAAATCTGAGCCTATGGAGCAAAAATTAAAGCCCATCCACTCAATGTGAAAGCTGTCGGAAGTTCAGAGCAGTGATTCGCCATAAAGGGCTGTAGCGCCGTTATACCCTCACTGCTATCATTCAATGCACTTCAAATTTCCCGCCTTCGCAGTGCTCGCGCGCCCCCTGCCTGACTGCGCCAGCTGCTGGAGTTGTGCTCTTTTTGTGCTTGCTTTTCCACCCGCACGTCCCGGCGTTGCACTGACACTTTTTTTTCGCTTACTGTCGCAAAACCAACCCAACGAGCGTTCCTAACTAAATAAACGCGGGCTCTGCCGGTTAATCACGTATATTTTGCCTCAAATGTACCTACAGTTTTTTTTTGTGTGCGCTAAACAACGGGGAGATGTATGACGAGCGCCAGCGGTTCACTAGTTTGGAACGCTTATGACTATATAAACCGCTTGGCTTTGGAAGCCTCTGGGTTACGCCGCGAACGCCGTGTGGCTCCTACTTGGGTCCAGCGAGCGAGCTACGACGACAAGGCGAGCCCCTAAAGTGCTCTGCACGTAAAACCCGTTATTTCCCCGAAGCCAACCCCACCGGATCACCGGTTTACCTTACGTGTTATCGAGGAGCGCGGGGGCAGAAAAGTGTTTTGCACTCATCAAGAGGGCCCGGTCAACGGCACGCTCACCGCTCCACGCGGTTCTGCGCATTCCCAGGCGTTGCGTAGCAACGGAGGCGCTCGCTGCTTTTCTTCGTGTTTGATTTCTGAGGCACAGCGCGTGCTTGATGTAGTATTTGTATGACCACTTTTTCACGACCCAGCCGCCCTTTCTCGCAATGAGACTAGAACTCCGTTCGATTCAGATCCGCTTCACGACACCGCGCCGCACGCGCGGTTGCACGGTATGATGCTCAACACGTCTGCAGCGCTCTCGTATGTGTCCACAATCTCACGAGCTGCAGTCCTGGTAATCATCCTTGCCTGTAGCTTCGTACGACTCGAAGCTGACGCGTTACCCTGAACCCAACAACGACAGGGTAAAGTTCGGTTAACGTACCTTCACGCATTCTCACACGGGTCACCGCAACCAGAGTATTTTTATATAAATAAAAGATCTATGACCGCAACTCCCAGCAGTACGTCACACACACCAAACGCAGAAACCCTGGCACTGACTGCTGACGTGGTAAAATCCCAGTCGGATAACCGCACTCGTGTTGTTCCCGTGCACTTGATGCTTGAAGCTTCGTTTGAAACTAACTTATGGAGATCTGCGCGATACCCCTATGCCGCGTATCGCAATCAACTCTTCCTTACGCGAAGAGAAGTTCACGTTTTCGACCTCGATCCGCACTAACGCGCAAAGACCACCACCTCGCCTCAAGACTGCCTTGACGTCCCACCCAAAGACCACCCATCCTGGCCAATGTAGCCCCAGCCGCCGACTTCTATCCCACTTCATTCGATTAGGAAAAAAAAAAAAAAACATTGCAAGAACTTCCAAGGGGAATCTTTCTGCTATACACCGGGGCTCGGCTTCCCTACTATACACATGTGCATTGCTGGTAAGACATTTTTTCAGGCTCCACATAAGCAGTTTATGTACGAATGCCCTAAGGACCTTTGTTAAAAAATTCACGCATCTTCACGAAGTGAATCATGGTAAGTGGGCGAAGAACTGGGGATCGTTCTTGCCGTAAATCACCCGTGGAATTACCCACTCGCGTATGTAAATGAGTGACAACGCGTGTGTACAGTATATACAATTCAAATCCAATCCAAATCCAATCCAATGCAATCCAATCCAACGCTCCTCGCTCATGCGGAACACTGTGTACACGGACGCCAAGCCCCGGACAACGCGAGGTCCTAAGGTGCTTCGCCCATAATACCTCCATGAGACTCCGCGCGCTCTCATAAAGCGTTATACACCTAACCTCTTTAACTTCCGCTTTGCTGCTATACAAAAATGCACTGCTGGAAAGATCATTTTCATGCACCACATACTCAATTGGACACCAGAGTGGGAAGGACCAGGTGTCATTTGCCCAGTGCCTTCACAAGACCCCATGTATCCTTACAGAGCACCTAGCCCCTTCAAAAGCGGCTTCACTACTGACCACATACGCATTGCTCGGAAGGCATCTTTTCAGGTGCAAAATATGCAGTCTGGTACCAAAGCGTGTGTACCCTATGGCGCCTTTTATGAATAGCGTTTTCGTGCGCGGCGAAAGTGTGACTGATGGAGTGTCACAGACACCAGACGGGTTTCTTCGTCGAGTTCGCTTATAATTGCCCCCGCATTTAAAATGGACGACAAGCACGTCACGCGCTCCGGTAAATGTCCCCTTTATACCCATTCAATCAACTAAGAGCGCAGCTTCATATCGGCCTTGAAGTTGCGCCAGCGGTTAGCCGCACACGACAGTATGCATATTATAAGTATACACAACCACGCACGTTTAATCACCACGCAATCGCCCGCGTCTATGCTAATTTTTCGAAACGCCCATTTTCTTCCCAATCGATGAACTAAACTAACCCGTATTTTCCCGCTAACCATGCGTGACGACGGTTCGTGCACATCTGCGTCCTTTTTTTCTTTTCAACGTACCTGTAGTGAGGGTTTTGCTAACGTATGTTAACACGCGCATTGCGAATTCCCATGCTGTTTGTTCAGCCATTTTTTGCTCGAGTGATGCATCGTGCGGACGCACTCACCTGCTCGGACCCAATTGGTCAGCAGTGCCCAATCAATTTAAAAAAAAGCGCGAAAGTATCACCTGCACGCCCCAGGATGCGCGTCAGATCTTCCTCCCCCATAATGCGACAACAATATGGAGCTTACGGCTCAGCTAGTAGACTCACGCGTGCACGTGTCGACCACGCCCACCCACACCTCAAATTTATACTACGGGCAGGCATAAATACCTAGGCTGTGGTGTTAAAGGGGCCCTGTAACACTTTTTTTCTCACTTTTTCGAAATCTTAAATGCTTGCGGAACGTAGTCAACCAACACATCCAGTACTTAGATTAGGGGGTCGCAAAGTATGCCTCCGCCAAAAATTACTGCTCTATGCCCACCAGATAACTCAGAAACTCGCTCAAACGATTTTTCTCTCTTTCCCGGTCTTATCGTTCTTCAACCGCTGGTTCGGTTATTACATCAGTGTAGCGGCTATTGGCCGGCTTTCGTTCAATCTTCTCCTCCTTCTCCTCCTACTCTTCTTCCTCATAATCATCATCATCCTGCTCATGTCCACTGCAGGACGAAGGCCCCTCCCATTGACCTCCAACCGCTCCTGTCCTGAGCCACTCGAGTCCACAGTTTACCCCCGAAGTTCCGTATTTCATCCCTCCATCATGTTATATACCTCCCCTTTCTCCTAGACTCATCTCTTGGCATCCACTCCGTTGCCCTAATTGTCCACCGGTTGTCGGTTCGTCTCACTGCGTGGCCAGCCCAAGTACGTTTCTTTTTCTTAGTTTGAACTACGATATCGTCAACTCTAGTTTGTTCTGTGGTCCAGGTAGCTCGTTTCTTGTCTCTGAGTGTTATTCCTAACATTATTCGTTCTACGGCCCGTTGAGCCGACATAGGTTTGCTTTATAGTTGTTTAGTAAGGCGCCAAGTAAGGCGCCAACTTGGCGCATTCGACAGTCACTTTAAAAAGAAAGCAACAAGAGCAAAGCAGAAACGGAAAGACGTATCTGCTGCGACGAGCAAATCACGCAGTTCCGCTCCGGGCTGACGATAACTGTAGCTTTCGCAGTGCTTCCAGACACGAAGGAAAGAGTGGAAGCGTTTATCGGACGTGTTACAGGGTCCCTTTAATTACCACTGAATGTAGCAATCCTTCTGATGGTGTAAGCATTCTTTGCCGAGTATACGCACCCGGAAAAGAATGTATCTGCACAAAAATGCGTAACTGGCGAAGCGAGCATATCTGACCATTTGACCATTCTAATAGTGTACATGATCGAGGCACGACAGTCCCTGCAAAGACGATGGAAGAAGCACCGTCACCACCGCAACCTACGCAAACGGATTGCGCGCCTGTGTCGTGAAATCGAACAGTACAGTCGTCAGCTTTGCGCCCAACAGTGGCATGCAATATGCAACGAGGCTGACGGACAGCTGCACGCAAGCCGGACGTGGAGACTGTTCCGCCACCTCAAGGATGAAACACAAGACAAAACATACCAACAACACAGACTAGCGCAAATAATACACACGGCAGCCAAAACTCTTGGTGAGAAAGAGCTCGAGAGGAGGCTCAACGACCACTACCTACCAGTCACCCCTAGCATCGATCACCCGGACTACCGAGGGACAGCAAACCCCGAACTGGACGGAGATATAGAAGAATGGGAGGTGCGCAGAGCAACACAAGAGTTAAATTGCAAGTCAGTGGCAGGACCGGACACCATTCATAATAAGACCCTTAGCAACCTAAATGACACCGCAATCAAAGCACTGACAAAATTCTACAACGAGTGCTGGCGAGCGGGATCGCTTCCAAAGAAATGGAAGACAGCCCGGACGATCCTGATTCCGAAACCGAATAAGCCGCCCGGCATCGAAAATCTACGGCCAATATCACTAACATCGTGTGCAGGCAAGGTGCTCGAGCATGTCCTGAACAACCGGTGGCAGAGCTACCTCGAAGACCACAACATATACCCTGCAACAATGCTGGGTTTCAGGGCCAAGCTTTGCACGCAGGATGCAATGTTACTCCTGCAGCACGATTTGCTCGAGCACCCCAGCAGAACCGACTGCAGAGCGATCCTGGGCCTCGACCTCAAAAGTGCCTTTGACACTGTACTCCACTCCGCCATCCTGGAACAAGTCAATAGATTGGGCCTGGGTGAGCGGACATATAATTACATCAGAGCGTTTCTGACACACAGAACGGCAAACATCCAAGTGGGACACCTGCAACTCGAAGAGAGAGAATTGGGCAGCGTCGGCACACCGCAGGGGTCCGTCATCTCCCCCTTCTTATTCAACATCGTGATGATACCGGTGGCCGAGCGCCTTGCCCGGCTACCGCAGGTGCACCACACGATATACGCCGATGACATTACGCTCTGGATGTCGAGAGGCACAAACGGACACATTGAAGAATCACTCCAAGAAGCCATCAACGAGGTCGAGGCTTGCTTGAAACACACCGGACTCCGCTGCTCCCCACAAAAGTCGGAGCTGCTGATCCTGCCACCTCCTGGTCACCGAAGAAAGGAGGCCGAACGCGAAATGCACAACATCACCCTCCACACCGAGGACGGGACGACCATACCACACGTCCGAAGTATCAGGGTACTGGGCTTCCACATAGACACTGGCAACACTAATCACACGGCCCTGGAAAAGCTCCTGACGAAGATGGGCATCGCGACCCGCCTCCTGAAGAGAGTGTCCACGAGACGTGAAGGCATGCGCGAACCTAACCTTCTGCGACTGCTGCGGTCGTTCGTGGTGAGCCACGTATCGTACGTGGGCTCGTTCCACCGGTGGTTGCAGCACGAGCGAAACAAGATAAACGCAGCAATCCGAAAATCACACAAGACAGCCTTGGGACTCCTGCAGTGCACGAGCAACCGGGCCCTGGAGTCGCTCGGAGTGCATAACACTCTGGAGGAGATATGCGAGGCCCAGCGCACCGCACAGCTCGTCCGCCTTGGCACCACAAGTGCGGGCCGGCAGATCCTACAACGAGTCGGCCTCAGACCACCACTCGAGGAAGACACCGAAAGACACGGAAAGAAGATCCCCACTGCCATCGCCAGACATCTGGTGGTCTCACCGCTCCCGCGCAACATCCATCCGGAGCGCAATAAGGAGCGAAGACAGGCAAGGGCACGAACACTCGCTGAAACGTATGATACGGACCACACTGCAGTGTACGTGGATGTCGCGCAGGTACCGGACAGGCCGGACACCTTTGTGGCTGTAGTGATCCGCGCCGCGAACGGGGACACGATTAACGCCTGCAGCCTTCGCGCACCCAGCGCGACACAAGCAGAGGAGGCCGCAATCGCTCTAGCACTACGGAGCGATCACAACATCACGACAGTCTTGAGCGACTCCCGGTCGGCGATCGCCAGCTTTGCCAGATGTGACATTGGCGAGACAGCGGCCCGTATACTACCAACACTGAACACCACTACTACCACCATCAGATGGTTCCCGGCTCACGTCGGACCCATCAGAGGAGGCACGGCCAACCGTAACGAGAGGGCGGACGCCGTCGCACGCGAGCTGGCGCACCGTGCGGCGCCCCCCTGCCCCCCGAATGCGGACGGCACAGTCCCCCACGCGGAGCCACTGACGGAGTACGGCGACATCCTGGCATGGCACAGGGAAGAACGTCGAACACTGCCCCCACCTCACGGGAAGCTGGACAGACGCGAGGGCGTCCTCCTGCGTCAACTACAGACCCGGACGGTGCTTACGCCCGCCCTCGCCCGATACGTGTGTCAGGACCTTTTTGTGAGTGACCAGTGCAGTATGTGCGCGAAAGGAACTGCAACCTTGGCCCACATCATGTGGGGGTGTAGTGTGATACAAGACGATACCGTGCAGGACTCACTACCGCCGGACATTGTAGCTCACATAAGCTCCTCCGACTCGGAGGCACAGCTCGGGGACGCCCTGGCCCGGCAGGTGCGAACGGGAGACCCTCCTCCTCCTAGCGGGGGGAAGCGGTCCCTCCAAGTAGCCAACGCCGGGACACTGGCCTAGTGTTCCTCGAGGTCTAGATACTAGACAAGGGGCGGTGAAGCCCTGCGTGGCCTGATCCGCCCCTGCACGCCGGACTACTCAATAAAGGTCATTTTCTCTCTCTCTCTAATAGTGTAAATGCACATCAGCGTGAGAACCCCCCCCCCCCCCCCCCCCCCCCCCCCAAAAAAAAAAATGTGACCAAACGAAACGAAACGAAAATTCGTCCATTTCTGTAAGCAAATCCGGCAGTAGCCAAATAGTCGCGGCAAACTACACAAAAAAAATGCAAAGTAATGAATAAACAATTCTCAGGATTTCGCTAGCTTCTTTCTTTTTCACGTACACAGGTAGCAATCGGTCTCTCACCCCTTGTACATCCTTCAACGCTAATTCTTATTTTGAGCAGGGTTTCTTTTTATGCATGCGTGTTATAAATTTCACAAATATGCAAATGCGGAGGGCTGTGGTAAAGCATCCGGTACAAAAACAAATTCTTCAGTCGCAGCTGCTTACACGGTATATCGGTTTTGCCACAGGTTACAAGCCTTCGTTTGAGGTACTATTTTATAGCGTTTCTTTTAGCAAACTGTGTTAATCGGGCAAAGAAAACCCAATCTTTACCAGATATACGGTATGGACGATACCAGCTGTTAAAATGTCTTCGCGAAATGCGAAGACAGATGACATCGTCTGCAGCGCTTTTAATCCGTTTTGCATAAGAACAATATATACTGACCAGGTATTACAGCTCTCTTAAAAGGAGCCGAAATTTTTATGGGTATGCACTACAAAAAACCTGGCTTCGAAGTCAAGGTATTCGTTAAATGCGCGGTTCCATAACACAAACTCAGACAGTCGTGACACCATCAGAAAAAGAAAATTTCATTAAACAAAACAGATCTCGCTGGCGCCTCGAACGGCCGCTTATTAAAATGCGATCTGTATGTCAACACCGAGTGCATACAGGTGGTGGTTGCAAATAGGCAACTTTTTAGTTTTTGAGCACTCCTGCGGAGACCTACAAAATCAACTTTCGTTAGCAGGGAAGTTGCTGAATCTATGGTTCTTCTTTCCAAATTTAAATGCCAGCAGTGGTACCCGTTGAAAACAAAATAATTGGCGTCGTCCGCAAAATAATTGACGTTTACATCGCGCCCCTAAAAATTTATCGAAAATGATTTCCGCCACCCTCAGTTGGATCTTTAAAAATTTGAAAGCAAGCCCACGATTCGAAATATCCACCACGATAACATTCGGTGAAAATTCGATCTCACATTTCGGCCAAACGCGACGAACCCTATTTCGACACCAATATATTCGAAAGGCGTAATATGTGACGGACAGTGTTTTGATCCATGCACGCATATCTTCAAAAGCTGGGGAAAATGACGCTAACCTAAAGTAAAGGCTGATTAAATTACTCAATTGTAATGTTTGCCCCGAAAGTTGTAATGTTATATTAAAATACAGACCAGTTAGTTTACTCATTATCGCTTTTAAACTTTTGCGCCGTCCACAATAGATAGCCAAATAACTGCTTTAACTAAATTTTTATGTGCCGAGAATGTTGTAACATTCTTCACAGACATTCTAGTTGATATCGGAAGATGAAATAACAATTCAATTGAACGCATTCGCAACAGTGTGGATGCTGCGTTAGGTACAATGCATCAATTATAGCGTTAGCTCGGTAGGAGTGTATCAACACCAAATTGTGTAAAATCGTAAACACCCACGCACAAAAACAAACGTTAAAATTTCTGCAGGCTACAGGCCCGCAACGGTTTTAACCCACAAATCAATACAGAACCAACAAAAATACAGCGTGCATGCTTCGATGAAATAGCCGAACACTCACAGATGCGAACGGTCGTCGCTCGTGCACGATTTTCCAAGGCTGTCAAACTTGAAAGCCCGCGCGCCGCGTCCAGAAAACGCCACAACGAACCAAAACGACGAAACGCACATGCGCTCCCAAGATAGTCCAGCTGAGGCTCACGTAGGGACGTTTCTTCTTCAAAACTCGGCAAAGTCGGATCGGGCAGAGAGAGCTTACGGAAGCGAGTCAGAAACGCAGCAGGTGAACGCGCGATCGGCGTACGCAAAAACCCCGCACTTACGTTTTTTTCTTTCCAGGCCGTACGTAGGCTGTCACGTTCCTCTAACGTTCCTCCAGATGCGTGCGCCGGAGCCCCATAGTCCGTTACCTACGCCCTACGCACACAACACACGGCCAAGTGAGAGTGAATACTGACGGCCTCCCCAGCGAGCGCGCCTCTCGGAACCGTTTTGTGCCGCGAACCAAGCACAGAAAGAAAAAAAGCAGTCTTAAAAAGCCCGCGCGCAGGCTGTTGCCTGCCGGACTATTTCCACCCGCGCCGCAATGTCGCGCGCGATCGTCGCTCAATGGCCCTTCCTCCTTTCTCTAACCTCCTCGCGTTTTATTTCGCCGGATTGTGTATCCCTCCGCCAGAGCGTCGTCTGCTTCAAGTGGTTCGCAGACGACTCCGGAACGCGCTGTGCTCTGCATTACGAAAGCAGGAAAGGTTGTTTGCCTTTCCTATTTATGATTGCAACTGTTAGCATTTATTTGAAGCCTCCGTAGCTATTCTAGCGATGAAGTAGCAGAAGACAGCGACCTAAACGTAATATTCCTATATATCTTTCTGGCTGCTAAATTGAGCAGTTACGTACTAAGCAAGCGATACGCTAAAATTTGGGCCATTTAGTATTCATTACGATAAACTTGGACGGAAACGTAGAAACTACAGTGAATAGAAGATGTACAAGGAAAACTTCCGTTTCTGTGTTGTCTTCTGTTTAGTGTGATTGTGTATCAAAACTGAAGCAAAGTTCTCCGACTTTTTTTTTTTTTCTTAGAAGCAAGCTAACCCGGCAATCCCCCCCCCCCCCCCTCCCCCCTCTTAATCTTCCTCGCGGTTAGATAATACGTTAATAGTTCTGATGAAGTCGCGTAAACATCGCTACTATTTGTACGCGACCAAGGAAACACACGCTGTATTACGTGGAAAGCGCTTGGGTGTTCCTCCAGAGCCGCAGACGACACATTACATAACAGACGATGCTCGCGCCGTCGCGCACTATTTGCGGGCCGTTTGTTCCTCGTTAAGCCGACTCGTTGCAAGCAAGCTCGCGCGGACCGACCAATGAGGCTTCCCCTACTAATAAACTAACACATGTCGACGTTGTCGCAGACGGTTTCTACGGGCGTTCGCCTGCGCTAACGGAAGGGTCCCGGGCCGGACTACTTGCACGTGCCTTGCTGCGGAACGCGCGTTCTTTTCTCCTTGTGGGCGCAAAGCCCTCGACGGTTGACGTCGCAGGCCTGAACAATGCGCAAACAGCTCACGTGCAGGGAAGTTTACCGTCGGCAGGGGGAAGTTTGTCGCCGAAAGAACCTTTCGCGCGGGCGGATGTTGTTCAGTAAACTGGGCGCCAGGTTCGTGGAAGGAAATAACAGACGTAATGATTGTACAAAGTGGTTGACCCTGCACATGACTCAATTTCTCGCCGTCTGGCCAACCCCTTCATCTTCTTAGATACGTTTTCCGCGTTCATTGAGCAGAAACACGACAGCTGTCGAAATCGCGTTCAAGCACTGTGAACCCATAGTTACGTTCGCCGCTAAGGAAAGCGGAAACATTGACATTTGTTTACGCATGTGTGTGCATAATTTCACTGACAGTAGATAAGGTAACAAAACACCACACAAGCCACAAAACAAGAAAGGAGCATAAACAAACGTGAATACGCATTCGACCTTGGACACGGGAGCGAAAAAGAAAAAAATATTCCAGACACTAGTTTCGAGCCTCAACCAATAAGACGCTCTCGAAATAAATAAATAAATAAATAAATAAATAAATAAATAAATAAATAAATAAGAAAATTACGTCCCGCCGGAACACCAGTCACTTGGTTTCCTGATTTGAGAACCCTCGGAGTTTTCGAAATTTGTCGTTTTCCTCGTGCTGCCTAGATCTGTGAGAGTGTGTACGTGGTATTTCATTCCAAGAGGCGAGAGGGGGGAGGCGGGAAGTGGAGCGAGAACATAAGAACGACCGAAAGGAAAAGAGCGTAACAACTGATATTTATTCGTAAATGGATGACACGTTGGTCTGCGTTACAAAAGAAAAGGGAGGGGGGGTTAAGTTGGTTATTTGGTGATTTACATGCGACGGTCCTGAGTGCCTCTGCAGCTCTTAAACTCTCATATACAGCAGCCTCTGCCGTGTATCGGCGACATGTACCGGGATCGTCCAGTCAGAAAAACGCCCAACACCTTGCGCAATATACTTGAGCCGTTGCATATGTAGGGCCGGGCACTTCCACAGCATAGGATGCACTGCAGGTTTGGCCCTTGCGGAGCCCAAGGTGCAGGCAACGGCTGCTGCGGGCGGTGGATACGTAAGAAACTATATGGTCCTGGTAACACGCTGACGGCGCTTCTGCACGTAGGTCCGCCGCTTGGCCAGCACATCCAAGGTGGCACGTCCTCGGTGAGTGCGGCTCCAGCCCGTTCCTGATGCAGGGCGTCACGCGGCGTCACGCGTGACGCCGCGTGACGCTCTGCACCAGGCACGGAGCCACACTCATCAGCGTCAGGCAGCATCACGCGGCAGTCCTACCGGCAATGGAGCAGGATCGTGCGGTATAAGACTCCGCAGGACTCTCTTGGATGCTTCCTCGGCTGCACTCGGTAGGGATCGCAACATGCGAATGGAACGGGGCAGCCAAGGTTGGAGCCTCGTTCTTCCCCCATGCGTAAGCGGTCTCATTACCGATCCTAGCTGCGTGACCTGGCAATGGAAAATGAAACAATAACAAAGCCACGCAAAACGCCTTCAATATTTAAAACGAAAAGACGAATTTTAGGATGCAGCGGGAACTAGTACTCTACATAATAGTCCAATTGTTTCCTTCATTTTAAATACCGACAGTTTTTTTAGATGCGAAGCATCTCATGCTCAGGGCTCTGTTCCTCCCTCCCTCCCTCGATGTCGTTGTCCGCCGTCCGCACTCTACTGCGCATGCGCGTCCGTCAGCGTTTGGGGCTGACGTCAGCGCAGTCCACTATAAAAATAAATAGTTAGGTGGCGCCCGGTTTCGATCCCACGACTCCCTGGCCGCAACGGGAGGTACGTGGCGCTCTTCCCACTGCGCTACAAACCGACAAGGGAGCATGAGCTACGAACGCGCCTTATGTCCTTCACTCATCCAAACTACGTCAAGAAGCTACTGATACAACGAAGGCACGCGAAGCTGAACGTCGACGGAAACGACGAACTGAAAACTAATGGGAACTTCAGTCGACCCCATGGCTGCTTTGCATACTACTCAGGGTTCCCCTACGGGAAGATGGTGTAATTTTTTAGACCACCAGGAAGGCGCTAAAGAAGGTGAGAGCGTCTACATTATCTTATGTATCCCCGTAGCCCTCCACTACGGCGCGCCTCCTCGCCTGCGTTGCGTCGGCGCGTAAAACCCTACAATCACAATCAAACGAAGCATAGTGCGCGCAGTACCAACAGCAGTACGCATCGGCACTTCTATGTTTACGTGCGCTTCGTAACTTCCACTGTTTACCCCACCATTCTTACTGCTTTAAAAAGAATGTGCCCTAAATTTAAGCGCGAATATCTCGTTCGGCAAGCTTATAAGCTCTGCCTAATTTGCGTTTGTTTTTTCCGGCCTCCGCCAATCGCAGAGCTGGCTGGTATGACATCATGGGTTCTGTTGCGGGAAATGAGCTCGTGGGTCGCATGGCCATTCCCTTTTTTTCCTAACTATACAGCTTATTTGAGTGCAGTTTGCGTTAAAAGTGGTGTCAGCGTGATTCTAACGAGGCAATCTTTTGAATGAACCAAACTTGCATTTTGTCTTCATGGCCATTTTAAGGATAAACTGGTTCCCTATAAGCCGCGATCAGGCTCGGTGTGTCGCTTGCTAGTGTCACGTACGCTATCGCTTGCGACAGAACGACAATTATCCGTAGTCGTCTGGGCCCTTTTTCTAAACTCGTTCTTATCCATATCTGCACACCATCTCTGTGGGATCGTGATTTTCACCTGAACCTTCTTTCTCGACACATACCATTTACCTCTCTCTTGATTCGCGCACCACCAAACTTGCCCCTCTATTCCAAGCCAAATTCCAAGCCAACTGCCCCTCTATAAGTCTATTATTCGGTGGCTACAGCCAGCACGATACGAATTAATCCGGTAACACCGCGGAGCGTACGTTCAAACGGGGGCCGTAAATATGAATACTATTGTCGAAACGCTGAACACAATAAAAACCTTCTTCCGCCTATCATGCATCATTTAATATGAACATAAATTATGGCTGGCGCCAGTAGCTGTCTCCCTCGAGAGACAACGCAACTACAATTTAACGAGTTTGTTTTCCCAGCCAGAGCTTCCGCGCAGCGCGTCTTGTAATGCCCTCCGCTCACGCAAATGTCAGACGGCCACAAAAACTGGAATGCGGCATGCAGGGCGAGGGTATACACGCCGGTTACGCATATGCGCCAGTACAAATGCGTTATAAAAGGGCTCAAAGTTGGGCGAGTCGGTAATGATGCATCTCAAAAAAACCAAACTGCGCGCAAATTAACGGAGACAAGAACGCGTGAAAAAAAAAAAAAAAGTTTTACAAAGAGTTGCTGACACTGCTCAACTTTTTTCTTTGCGTGTACATGACAGTGCTCAGTGGTGCCTTGCATCATTCAGCACTGAATTTTATCATTTTAGCTCTGAAAGAATTTCTAGCTCCGTTATAAGGAATTTTAAGTTTACATTGCTGTCAGCACATATATTTAATCTCCTGCTTGGTCCTTAGAAACACGGACTGCCGTGTCGCTGTACAGTCGGGGACTTCATTTTGCAGACCACGCGAGCGCGTGGCAAAGCCACCGATGCGCGCTCTGGAGGCCGGGCGCCTGTTGTCGAGACCGCAGCGGCGCGCATGCGCGTCCTGTTTTACTTGCAGGCACGCCGATTTTCTCGCTTCCTGCAGCGGTGCTGCAATGGTCACTCAAGCACCGCATAGCGACGTCTTTGTAGCATTCCTTTCTTCCCGATGGCACATTTGGGGCCTAACGTGACGATTGCGAGGGCTTTGGCGCAAGTGCTGCTCGCGTCCTGATAAACACTTGCGCGTCGATGTTTTATTTGTTTGTTTTGTGCTTTATCGTTTATAGACGATGAGACTAGCGGCTTGCGAACGGCGTCCCCGAATGAAGCTCGTACGAAGCACAGTCTCACGGTACCGCGCTACCGACGACGAAATGCCAGCTATATGAATAGCGAACCTTTATTCACCTTGTTTATTGTGTAATTTGGCCACTGAACATATATTCCAGCTCGCTCTCCGCTGCCCATAAAGTAGGCGATTTGCAAGTTTGATAAAAGAAATTATTTCGATGTTTTTGCTTGCCTACTTCATTACTTAAAAATGATAGAAATACGTACTCACATAAATTGTCTGTTCGCTCTGCCCGTCGCATCTGTAAAAATGGCACCTCGGGCTCCCATTGAATGCCGTAAAATTATTCGCTACTTTTGAGAAGCTGTTTTTCAAAGGGACATTTGCCGGCTTACTAATAGGCCAAGAGATGCTGTTAGCCGAGGAATTCATTCCTACGGGGATGAATTGCTTCAAGGCCGGAGCAATTCTTCAAGGTCGGCTTGCATTGATTGATTATGAGGTTTTAACGCGCCGATGCTACACAGCCGATAAGGCGCATCGATAAGGCGCATCCGGATTAATTTTGATTACCTGGAATGTGTAACATGCGCCGAAATCCCGAACACACTTGAGCATTTTCGCTTTTCGCCTCCATCAGAAAAGGGCCACCTTGCAGATGCCCAGCGGAGCGGAAGGACAAGGTCAGCAAGAAAACAGGAGGACAAGCTGATTGTTTTTCAGTGGTTAAACACCCGTTCATTAGTGACAAAACATTCGAAAGGCCCTAAGTAGCAATTAATATTACGGCGAAAAGTAGCGAATAAGGTTATGGCGTTCTTCGACGGAATAAGGTTGCCCGAGGTGCCGTTTGAATAATGCCGACGCGCCGAACGAACAGACAATACATATGGGTATGTCTTACAATCATTTTTAAGTAAGGAAGTGGACATTAAAATAAAACAGAGGATTTCTTTTATCAAACTTGCAAATCGCCTACTTTATGGGCAGCGGAGATCGAGCTGGAATATATGTTCAGTGGCCAAATTACACAATAAACAAGGTGAATAAAGGTTCGCTATTCATATAGCTGGCATTTCGTCGTCGGTAGCGCGGTACCGTGAGACTGTGCTTCGTACGAGCTTCATTCGGGGACGCCGTTCGCAAGCCGCTAGTCTCATCGTCTATAAACGATAAAGCACAAAACAAACAAATAAAACATCACGCGCAAGTGTTTATCAGGACGCGAGCCGCACTTGCGCCAAAGCCCTCGCAATCGTCACGTCAGGCCCCAAATGTGCCATCTGGAAGAAAGGAATGCTACAAAGGCGTCGCTATGCGGTGCTTGAGTGACCGTTGCAGCACCCCTGCAGGAAGCGAGAAAATCGGCGTGCCTGCGAGTAAAACAGGACGCGCATGCGCGCCGCGCCGGTCTCGACAACAGGCGCCGGGCCTCCAGAGCGCGCATCGGTGGCTTTTGCCACGCGCTCGCGTGGTCTGCAAAATTAAGTCCCCGACTGTACTAAATAAGACACGGTTTTTCGAAAATCGACGCAGCCTTCCGAAAGCAAAATTTTAATTTCGCGCATACGGCAGGGTTTCCTGAAAAGGGAACGAAGGCACGGGAAGGACAAAGCCATTTTACCTTTACTCTGTTTTAGGTCTATATATCCTCACTACGGACCATTTTACAAGTTCAAAGATAATAGAAAAAAAAACTTGACCATCCCTTCCTCAAAAAAGTTGCGAGAAGAGCGAAAGCTTTCTCACGTCAAACCCTTCGTAAAAACCTTCGCTAAAAGTGCGTCCAATCGATCGTGAAACTTTCAAAGACCCAAATCGCAAACAAAAAACGAATCCATGTGACGATGTTTTGCGCAATAAGCAAACGCATCTACGAACGATGTAAATGAATACCGATAATTAAGTGATACCATACGTACATGAGCTATTGCCACATGAGTGATACCGTACATGAGCCGTTATTAATTTGTTCCCGAGTATAGAAGCAACTAGCTTTTCCTTCTCCTAACAAAAAAAAAGAAAAAAGAAACGAGAGAGGAATAAGAAAACTTTCAAATTTCGCGCTACAGTGACGTAATATGGGTAGGAGTGGCGTACTACAGGCCAACACTAAAAACACAGTTATAAGGGCGTAAACTACACGTTAACAGTCAAGTGATACGATCACGACAATCTACCAGTCATGTTTCGGCGGCCGCCAATCGCAGGAACAGGTGTCTGTGACGTCACAGCGGAATCGCCGGAACAGTGTCTGTGGGTCAACATTGGGCCTCCTCGATTTACCAGTCCTGGACGGTCCGCAGGCAGTCCGAGGACTGCCCTCGGACCGGAAGTCCCATAGGAATACACGGGAAAATCGAGCGCCGGATTTGCGTCTCAGGTAGTCCGCGGATGATCCGGGACTGATAATCGAGGAGGCCTATTGTTTCATCTGCTTTTAAAGCAAAGCTTTTTATGTCTCACTGATGGTGCCTGTAGTCCGCCTCAAAACCCACTGCAGAAAAGCAAACTTTCTCGGAATATGATGATGAACGTGGGTGAAGTGACGAAAAAAAAGTTTCCTGCAGTTTGAATCGAACCTGGGTCCCTCGCTTTAAAGGAGCCATGAAGAGAAAACACAAGTTTGGTTCATTCGAAAGATTGCCTCGTTAGAACCATAGCGACACCACTTATAACGCAAACTTCGCTCAAATAAGCTACATAATTAGGAAAAAAGGAAATGACCATGCGACCCACCAGCTCATTTTCCGCAACAGAACCTATGCCGTCACATGGGCTAAGCTCTGCGATTGGCGGAGGCCGGCAAAAGCAAACGCATGTTGGCAGGGCTTACAGCTTGCATAGCGAGCTAAATGCCCGTGAAACATACTGCACATTCTTTTTATGACAAAGAACGGTGGAGTAAACGGTTGAAGGTCCGAACGAACTCGCAAGCGTGTGCGCCAATGCGTACGAAACTAGCGCCGCGGCCGAGCTCGACATCTCGCCGTCGCGCAGACGAATTTTCGGGTTCGAGGCTCTTCGGGGCCAACGAACCGTTCCAGCACGCACAGCCGCGACCTTGCTTCGTATCGTAATCCCTTCACAGGAGGTTGGCCGTCATATCGCCAACCAGCAAAGGTAAAATAGAAACGAGGGGAGTAAGGAACAGCAAGAAGCGACGAGATAGTGCCAGTCGTCGCGTAAGTTTCGAATGGTGTTGGCTTGCTGCTGCCGCTTACGAGCTCGTTTCCAGTTTACAACCACTGAAAACTTCAGTTTGTTCAGTTACGGCAGGGACCCTTACGTTAGCTCACTCCTGGGACATGCTGGCGCTCGTCGCCGACTTCGTCAAATCGCTCTGACCTTGGGGAAAAAAATGCCGTAAACACCGCGCATTGACGTTCGTATCTTTCTGGTCGAAGCAGAGAGCTCGCGCGAACGGCTTTCCATACACGACACCGCCCGCCAACTGGCATAAGTGATACTGCTACTGAAGTTGAACTATTATTAACCGTAATCAAAATACGGCACATACGTACCAGTCTATATTCGTCCGTCGCGACGGGGCTGACGAGGCAGCGGTGCCGACGGCTGGGCGTTCGTCTGTTGTGGCTATCGCGGAATGGTCGCTTTCCCGTCCACCGCGTATCCCACAACTCTTGCCGCTCGTGCACTTAGAAGCATTGAGCGTTTTTGTGTGTGAGGTTGTTAAATGCAAGCCCGAGCTCCTCGGCGAGAGTTTTTGTTCTCCGGATCAGGCGATTCCATGACTGGGGCTGCGGGTGCACTAGCTTTTACTAGTATTTTTAAAATGGCCGCCGTCTCGATCGACTCCCGCGTGTGGGTGCTATATGGAGTCGACATACTAAGTATCTGTTTCATGGACCGGCTCTATGACGCCATTGTACACGTCACGGAATGTTCAATTTTAGCGGGAGATTTAAAATTTTGGCTTAAATTGCCTTATTTCTCAGTGAATAAAGCATCATTTGCTTCCGGGAAAGCGCTTGGGGTACTATGAAACACCTAATCTTTCGAATAAAACAAACTTTTGTTTTCTCTTCATGGCTCCTTTAAGGAGCCGACGTTTATCCGATACGCTATTCCGGCACGATTGAAGCTTAAAGCGAAGTTTTCAATGTCTCACTGTTGGTGCCTGTAGTCAACCTTAAAACCCACCGCCGGAAAGCCAACTTCCACCTGTAAAGCATGCTCTGCCTCAAGTACACACTTTCACAGGTGAAGCCTGCTTTAGGGCTTCCTATTTAGGTCTTCCTAAGGGCAGCACAGAGGAAGTTAACTTCAAGGCTGTCGAGGCGGGGAAAAGAAGATTAGAATGCTGGTGGACGAAAAGCAGAGAGGGGAATATTGCCTAGGACAGTTACCCCCTGTAACAGAAAAAAAAAGTATTTTGTGCCTAGTAAGCTTTTTGTGCCTGCCCTAGGCAGCACTAGAATTAAACCAAAAGTATAAAACATAGATATATTACTCCTTTTTGGAAAGATATATGGTAGGTATATTATTCCTTTGGTAAGTGTATTATTCCTTTTGGTAACCCCGCTACAAAGGGGATACCAATAACAATCATCATCACCATCATCAACAACAACAACAGAGGAATGCTCACGATGAAAGCTTCGCGTCCAACCATCGCCGTCGCAGATGAAGGGGCGCTTCAGGTGTTTTCTTGAATTTCTCGATTACTTGTTTGAAGTCTTCAATAAAATTGATGTCACTGTTATTGGGACAAAGCGATACTTTTAATGAACCAAACGTCTATTGAATTTGTCTTCATGGCCTCTCTAATGAAAGCCGTAGAGGGAAAGAATGCCGCAAGAGCAAGAAAACGCGTGGCAAGGCAACACCCAGGAGCATCGGTGTCAGGGGTTTATCCAGAATTTCGATTTTGGGGGGTGTCGAAATTCCTCCTGGGGCGAGGGTGTTGGGGGGTGTTAAATTCCTGATCGGTGTGTGGCGCTGCGGGCGGAAACATTCGAAGCGTGTCGTCTCCTACCGTGCATAGCCAAGCGGTGCTAGCCCCCCTCGGAGCGCTACCACTGGCATTCGCATAAGTGAATGAAAAGACTTCCAATTTCACGCGTCAGCGGGTATGCCCTAACCTTGAAGATTCACGCCGCATGTGTATGAAACTCGGCGATGAAAAGCGGCCCGTGCACAGCGCCAAGAGTGGGGTCAGCAGCAGCGCGGCTGCAACGGCGGAATAACGTATACGTCATTGTGCTGTCTTGAAGTGGGCTAAACAGTAAGCGGAAGGTAGTTGACAGATTCCGTGAACAACTAAATACGCATTTTTTCTTCTAATATTTTTGTTTCATATTTGTGCTTCCAACATACTTGATAATATGCCTGTGTATCTCTGTTTGTTCCTTCCTTGAATTTTGCTCTTTTTTGATTGGTTATGAATTTTCCGGGTATTTTTTCGTAAGGAATGTATAATGATGTTCCTATAATCTTGTTTATATTTCTTTTTCTTGTGTGTTGGCTATATGACCTCAAGTTCCTTTTCTTGGTATAGCACCCCTTACCCCATGCTCCACCTGGAGCCTGTAAGGTTTTTCTAAATAAATAAATAAATAAATAAATAAATAAATAAATAAATAAATAAATAAACGATAAGAGAATGAGATAAACAATGATGCTGCAAATGTGAAAAAATACGCTTACGAGAAATGCGGAAGCGCTTCTTGGAATTTCAACTTCATTCAGCTGCAGTACAGCCATGAACATAGATCAAGCTACCCTCCCTAGCTGTTTCAAATAATGAATAAGAAAAGCTTTTTTTTTCTTCGTTTTGGTAAACAGCTAAATTTATGAGCTCCAACTGTAGCAGAGTCAACACTTTAGCTTTGGTGGTCCTCCCCTTGTGGCAACGTCTTTAGATTAACTTATCAAAAACGTTGCTTGTGGGTGCGCGCCAAACAGATTCCAGATCATCGTCATCGTCGTGTCGGTCGTTACGCTAAGGCTCCGTAAGGTTTTAGCTTTCGCTAACGGAGGAAGAATGCTTCTTCCTTTCCTGGTACCGGAATTCGTAAAAAGGCGAGGGGGAATTATCCTTAACGCGAAGGGAGAAGACAAAACCGAATAATGTAAAGCATTACACAGGCGTACGATATTTATGTGGGGTGTAAAAAGAAAGAACACTGATTTTCACCCAGATGACTTGGCAGCTAAGTCATTTGTCAGTCATAGCTGTCCATGTCTGACTACTGCAAAATGAATGACAAATTCACATTGAATTGCAAATGCCAATAAGCCTCACGAGGGCACTGACCGCGGCCGCAGTACAGAGGACAAAAAGAAACAAAACACGCTTTGTTTAAAGTTTGCGATTCAGCATATCTCTGACTTAATTAGGTTAATGAAACTGGAAAGGATACATATTTATCATAGCAGGCAAATACGGGGCTTGCCGTTTCACTGTGGCTTCGTGACGCTGCTGGAATGACTTAATCCGCAGACCAACAATAGTGAGTTTTAGCAGTCCTTCTGTTCCGTCGTGTACGTAGTTACCGTGTTGACCGGGATACGAGCGCGCCTGCGCGCGCGGAAGGACGACGACGCGCACCCCTCCGTGACGAATGCGGGGACATGGCGAAGGCCGGCCCGCGGAACTAATCCCCAACACTAAGTAACGGGTCCCGGTCAACCGGTATGCGCAAGTGACCAGTCCGTTCGTTCCGTTCGATGTACTCCCGGTCAACACGGTTGCAACGAACGGAAAGGACGGAACAGACGGAGTGCTAAAATTATCTAATATTGCAGACCTAAGAAAGCAACAGTAATTCAAAACGCGCGCCAAACCTGAGTCTGCTCTGCTAAACGTAGCGGCAACAGAACGTAGGCTCTTCATTTCAGTTGTTCAATGCGATGACAGAGGGCGCCAGCTGACGCCTCGTTGAGTCCGCTGAAACGCGCGCCCGCAAACGTTCTCCCGCGCAATCTCTCCGCGCGCGGATTCCTGTCAAAAGAGTGTTGCTGTTTTTCCTAACTTCGTCGAGTATGGCCGAATTATTGCCAAACGTTGACATCGCGGAGGTCGAACGAGACTCGGGCTTCCTCGGCTTCCTGAGGTCTCTGCCAGAGAAGCCGGCCACAACGTTCCGTTTCTTCGACAGAAACGACTACTACACCGTGCATGGCAAAGACGCCGAGTACGTTTGCCGCGAGGTCTACCGCAGCATGTCTGCGCTCAAGCACCTCGGCTCGGGCGAGTCGCGGGTGGCCTCGGTGTGCGTGAGCCAGCGCAGCTATGAAAGCCTTCTCGTAGAGCTGCTGCTTGTCAAACGGTACCGCGTGGAAGTGTACCGGGCTGTGCCCCGCTCTGGCGCTAGCCCCGCGTGGTCTCTCGCCCAACAAGCTTCACCCGGCAACCTGGCCCCTCTGGAAGACGTCCTCTTTAACTCCACCTCGAACCTCTCCGAGTCCAAAGGAGTGCTCGCCGTCTGCCTGCACTCCACCCAACAGACAGTGGGCATCGCCTACGGGGACTCCGTGCTTCAGCAGCTGACAGTGGCCGAATTCAGCGACGACGAACACTTCTCAAACCTCAGCTCAGTCCTCGCTCAGCTGAGCCCGCAGGAGTGTCTGGTTCCCGCCGCAGACGCTCGTCGCTGCCCGGAGCTCAAGGCCCTCCTGGAGCGTTCAGGTGCCCTGGTAACGGAGTCCAAGCCAGGGGACTCCAAGGGGATCGTTCAAGACCTGGACCTGCCTCCTCCAGCCGGCTCAACTGCCGCAAGGCCGGGCTGCCGCACTTCCTGAGGTCTGAACTGACACTAGCCATGGACTGCCCTGGCAGCCGTGATCAAGTTCCTCAACCTGACGTCGTGTGCGGAACAACTGGGCTGCTTCCGGTTGGCCACGTTCAACTTTGGCCAGTTTGTGCGGTTGAACAACGCTGCCATCAAGGCCTTGGCAGTGCTTCCGGATGGCCGTGAGCAAGTCTTCGAACGAGGCAAGTCTCCTGCGCTTGCTGAATCGTTGCCGGACCGTAGGAGGACAACGGATGCTGAGTCAGTGGCTGCGTCAGCCATTGTGCGACCTCGACCAGATTGAAGAACGGCTGGAAGCTGGTGTCGGTTCTGGTCGACAACTGGGAGCTGCGCCAGGGGCTGCACGACCAGCTGCTGCGACAATTTCCGGACTTGCTGAGGATGGCGCGCAGACTGCACCGACAGCGCACTTCTCTTCAGGAGCTTTACAAGCTGTACCAGTGCCTCCAAGTACTGCCCAAGCTGCGAGAGTCCCTGCAGTCGCAGAAGTGTGCCCTCCTTGAAGCACTCTTCGCCGCGCCCCTCCAGGAGCTGGAGGCGGACTTCTCCAAGTTCCTCCAGATGGTAGAAAGCACGCTGGACTTTGAGGCCGTCCAGCAGGGGGACTTCCTGGTCAAGCCCGAGTTTGATGAAGAGCTGGGAAACCTCCACGAGGAGCTCGAGACGGTCAAGTCGGAGTGTGAGAGCCTCCTCAGGCAGGCAGCGAAGGACCTCAGCCTGGAAGCCGGCAAGACCATCAAGCTGGAGTCTAGCAAAGAGCTGGGATACTACTTCCGAGTCACCCGCAAGGAGGAGCCAGCACTCCGCGGTCGTAAGGGCTACACCACCATCGACACCAAGCAGAATGGTGTGCGCTTCCGCAACGGGTCGCTGGCGTCTGCCAACAGCCGCTTCCTCGAGGCCCGTTCTGCTTACGACAAGGCCCAGGAGGGAATTGCGAAGTCTATCGTCGAGATTGCCGCTGGCTACTGGGAGCCACTGCAGCAGCTTTCAGAAGTGGTTTCTCACCTAGATGTCCTGGTGGGCTTTGCCGTCGCTGCTGTATCTGCAAGCGGCAAGCCCTACGTCCGGCCTACCATGCGGCCACAGGGCTCAGGGGTGATTCACATGACCAACCTGAGACACCCCCTGGTGGAGGCACAAGAGAACGTTCTCTTCATCCCCAACGATGTTGAACTGCGCAAGGGCTCCAGCTCGTGCTACATCATCACTGGTCCCAACATGGGTGGGAAGTCAACCTACATTCGATCGGTGGCGCTGGCAGTGCTGATGGCCCAAGTGGGAAGCTTTGTGCCGTGCGACTCGGCAGAGGTGTCCGTCGTGGATGCAATCCTCACTCGCATCGGGGCGGGCGACCAGCAGCTCAAGGGAGTCTCCACCTTCATGGCCGAGATGCTCGAGTCTGCACACATCCTAAGGAATGCGACTGCAGACAGCTTGGTGGTCATCGACGAGCTGGGCAGGGGAACCTCGACTTACGACGGCTTTGGCCTGGCCTGGGCCATATCGGAGCACATTGCCAAGGAGCTGAACGCCTTCTGTCTGTTCGCCACTCACTTCCACGAACTTACTGAGCTGGCTTCTGAGCTGCCCTGTGTCCGCAACGTCCACGTAACGGCGGACGTCCGCGACGGCAACTTCACCCTTTTGTACAAGATCAAGCCGGGAGCTTGCAGCCAGAGCTTTGGCTTGGAAGTTGCCAAGTTGGCGGATTTCCCGGAGCATGTAGTTAAGGAAGCCAGGCAGGTGCTGGCGCAATTTGAAGGTACCAATGAGGAGGTGACGCCTATGGAGGACTGATTGTTGTTTCAGTAGGATGAGAAGGAAGAATTAATGCATTTATGTTCTTCTCTACCTGTTCTTTAGTACAAAACACTACCTCAGACAAAGGCAGTAGTCAACTGAAAGTTTGGTTACTAGCCATTGATGTTGTGGAACCGATGTCTGGTCCAAAGATTCGTTATTGGATTCTCATGAAATAAAAATGTGTGCGAAAAGAAAAAAAATTGAGAGATATTATTATGATGTAACGATTGCAAAAGCATTGGTGGGCAATAACTGAAGTGTCCTCTCTTTATTATCACCGCCCTTTTCCCTTTTGTCTTTTTCAGTTCTCTTGTTTAGTATGACCGTACGTATTTGCGTGGCAATCACCCAGCAAAGTGGGTATGTAGCGGGCAGTATTTTACTACTCATGTAATTGCTACTTATGTAATTAGTATGCTCAAATGACTCATGTTGGACTCTCCACACCTCTCTAAGTCGGAGGCCACAATGCATGCCTAGGTCAACCAACTGGTTAGTCAGCTGAAGTCGCAGAGTTGCGGTGGTGTTGGGGATGTGTGTGCATCTCTAATTCCGGAGGTCCCTAGTTTGAATACTGTCCAGACCCAAATTTACTCTACTTTCTTTTCAACTCAACAAAGCTGTTTACAGACGCTTCCTCGAGAAATGTGGTGTTAATGCGAGTATCCTTTGACCTGTTGGCCATTTTTTACACTTTTGCACTAAAAAAGAATTAGGCTTCTGTGATAAGGAATTTCCAAACAAACCTGTACGCCCTCATAACAGCACAAGAAGCCTATTGCAACATTTCAGGAAGTTTGCCACTTTTTAGGCATTATTGGTGGCCTAAAAGGTTCCCTCGCCAGAAGACTACCTCTCAGGGTGGGCGATTCCTTGCAGTCGCCAATATGATGCCCTTGAAACTTGGAAAGGTTGCAGGCACTTAAAAAAATGGTTTAAGCATGTCGCCAATCATCTTGATCAAGCCGCCAACCACAACCGGCTTTTCAAAGTGCAGCTCCTATTCAGGAAACTATGCCACTGTCTGCAGTGGTTTTTGTGTGCTGTATATGAATAATGTCGAGCCAGTTAAGCAGTCAACACTCGTCAATGTTTAAAGATTCTGGAGGAACCAAAGCGGTGATCCAATACGGTGACGGCTGCATGCAAATTTGCACGTGCTGGAAACCTATGGTCGTATATCTGCAACTATGCAAGCAAATGAGGTTTCAAGATATTTCTCTGATCTGGCTCCTCAGGATTAATTGATGATATGTAGGGTTGTTCGTTTTTTTTTTTACATGTTTCAAGAGAATTTAAACCTGATTTCAACTTTTTAAGTAGCGATCTGCACAATCGAACCATACTTGCTGAAGCAAGCCCCACAAACACAGCTGTCAAACTCATTGAGAACTGGAATCAAGGAAGCTGCGAGAACTTTCTCCCAACTGAGAGATCGGATCTCGAATGGGACCGACATGTTGTGCAGATGATAATGTCCAAAAAGGATGTGTAAGAAGATGACTAGCTTTAAGTGAAAAAAATGTTTCATTTCTTTGACGATGTTACTGTCATCATTACTGGTTCATTTCCAAAAGGAAAGTAATTTCGGTATTTGCCTGATGTGCAGTTACCAGCTTGAAAAAGTAACGTGTTACAGTTACAAGCTTCCTCTGATAAAATAAATTGAGTTACAGTTACGAGATTTACTGAAAAAAGTAATTTCTAATGTTACCCGATCCTCCCCAATTGTTTGAAAAATAGCAATTTTTATATTTTCACACCAGAAAACGAACAACCCTAATGATATGCTACTTCACCAAGGCTCGAGTGCAATTTTCAGTGTGTCTTTCAAGCCTGAGGAGCAGAGCCTACGAAAGGCGATGTTAACATTGTTGAGAACAATCGATAAACCCTAGCACCGCTTCTCTTTTTCGACAACTTTTTCACTAAACGATTTGGAGAAACCAAAGCAGAACATTGATCCGGTGACGGCTGCATACAAAGTTGCACGTGCCGGAAACCTATGGTGGTACGTCGGCAACTAGGCAAACAAACTGGGTTTCAAGATATTTCTCTGATCATTCATTCACGATATGCTACTTTCCCAAGGCTCGAGTGCAATTTTCAGTGTATGTTTCAAGCCTGAGGAGCTTGAAAGGTGATGCTGACTCTGTCGAGAATAATCGATATAGCACCCGCTTCTCTTTTTTGTCAACTTTTTCACTAACTACGATCCGATTCTGCTGACAAAAGCAGAGCTTATAATGCACTGTGTGGGCATAATTTGCACTAACAGATTACGAGGAGCCAATAGCTTTCCGAAGACATTGAAATTTTGTCAAGAGAGAAATGAGACTCGGTTCAGTACTGCCTTTATGGAGGCACGGTTGCAGTGGGATGCCATGACAACAAATGCGTGATGCCGACCAGCAATGTGCACGGTGTAAAACCGCTCGGTCACGTTCGAAGATGAAATGCTGAAGAGAAGGCGAAGGCCCCGTTTAGCTGTCCAGTGGTAGTCCAGGTATGTGACAATGGCCTGTCTGATAGCTCGTCATTAGTACAGGAACCAATCAAAGTCCTGAAGGCTGCCTCCTCCACTTCTTGAGTATGCATTGGATATTAGTGTAGTTTGGCTTCTGTACAAGGGGGAGTGCTTCGTACTCAGTAGGGTGAAAAAATGATGCTTCTCATGGATTTTTGTGTGTGTTGACCTCCTCTGCCTACTTTAGTTTTCAACGAAACATGCTGATGTCTGTTCTCGTGGTCCTCTGCAGGTTCTAAAGAAGAGAAATTGAATAAAGCAGCAAAAAATTTTACTTGCGTTTTGTCTCCTTCCAGTTAAAGATCTGTTTGAACAGCACCTTCACATATTATTTGCGTAAAAACTGTGACCGAAAGTTATCGATACCGGCTGGGATAAAATGCTTGTCTGAAGTCGCCTGAACGTGCTGAACGTTCATGTACACCTTATAATTTGATCCAGGATAATTCAGTAACAAAACACGGGTTACGTCGCATTGTCAGAAGGCAGGAATTAGGAACATTTACAATCACACTGTGAGCTCACACAACTACAGCAAATGAATGAAAACTCGCCACATTGATTAAGTCATCTTAGTGGTTGCAGGTCCGCAATAATATTTTTCGAGATACCTACATGAAAATTGGGCGCTACAACGGGCTTTCGCAAGGAAGCTGGCTTTGCCTGCAAAGTGTATTCTGCTGATGAACAACGCAAAAAAGATAGTCTCGTTTTCCGTGGTGAATTCTCATATTCGCACAAATACGGTATAGGGTGCTTTCCCAATTGTTGCTTTTGGTTATGCATACAAATATTCGCACAGCACGATTTGAGAACTAAATTGAGACTGAACAATACTGTGTCGAGGTTAATTGGCATCGAAGAATTTCTCTGCTTCCCGCTTTTATACATCAACAGAATGAGTAGATTCCCGTCGTTTCTGCTGCAGTTTCCGCTGCTGCTCTGAGCTCTTTTAGCACGGCGTTTCTGCCGTAGGTTCTGACGTGGGTTCATCTGCTACATGCTTGAGCGCAATCCTCGGCGTGCGACGTCGGTGCGGCTAATTACCCTACGGCCCATAGGCAGCAGACAGTCACGGCTTTCACCCTTGGCGCACGCGAAACCGCTGCAGAAAGCACAGAAAGCCGAACCACAGAACAGGGAGGATTTTGCCGAACGAGGCACTGACGTTTTTGCGCGTTTGCCTAGCAAACGGGACGCCGTATGCCTCTGTCTTGCTTGCTCGGCATTCTTTCCTCAAGTTGGCATAGCCCACAGGACGGTTTTCTCGCAAGTACCACTCTCTCGCTAAAATTTTAACCAACTTAGTACTAAGAGCGTAGTGGAAGAACATTTCACTTCAGCTAGCATGCTTTGTTATTGAGTTGTCAAAGCAAAGGAGCACGGAGCAAGTTCGGGGTACCCCATCGTCATCGTTTCCTCACTATCCTATCATCATCAGCGCGTTATTTAAAAATGGCCGCGGCCTGAAAGGGAAAATGATAGACGGCATGGAAGCTGATCGTTTAGACGTCGAGATTTTGAACGCTTTCCTCTGCTGCTACCGATGAACGAAGGCTGCACGGAATACAAAGGGTTCCTCAAGATACTGGCAAGTGTCTGAATTCGAAAAAACAAAAACAGCAGCATCATTAACAGTGCCAACTTGTTCTGCGTTATGCCATGCTACCTTGCTTATTTTGGCAAGGTAGAAAGTGAACTTGCACGTCAAAGTTTATGCAAAACTTTATAAAGTCAGTTCGCTCCCCAGCACGGCCTTTCCATAGTTACAGGGATGTGACAATCTACGTTATCGCTTTTAGCGCGCCAATTTTCGCTACTGTTTGGTAATCTTGGTATTGGCCTTTGCGAATATGTCACTGTACTCTCAACGTATTTCACTTACCTGCAGGACGAAGACTTCTTTGTACACTTCAGCGTTGGTGACATCCAGAACCCTGAAACATACTCCATAAGTGGCGACTGGGATCTCCAGCAACTCATAATGACGTCGGGGAAAAACTTCGACGAGGTAAGGCTTCAAAACAACCTGTTCCCAAACGTGATCATGCTCTGATCAACGTTGCAGCTTTTCTCGCAATGCAAGTCACCCAGCCACTTTCTGATGGAATTTTGTAACCTGTTGGTGAGTGCTTCGTAATTTCTTTCTTTCTTTCTTTCAATGACGAGTGCTCAGCGCCGATAATTCCACGCGCACATTTCGTAACGCTGATTCGCGTTGTTATTTCCTTCTAGGAGATTGTTCTGCAGTCGAGAAGGAAAAACCAAACTTTCGATCCAACGCCTGACGTTTTCAGCCGCATTATGGCCGATGTGGAACGTTGCGGATGGGAGAAGTAAGTACTTATGCTAGGCTTTGTGCTGTCGAGCAAGATGTTAGTTTTTGGAAACAAGCAAGCTAGCTGCTTGCTTGGAGGTCATATGTCGGGATACCAGGGCAGTGATTGCGTGTGGGAGCACCGTTAGTATGAAACAAAATAGGGAACGAGAAGTCGCAAGCCGTGGATAAAAGTTACAGTATGCTCTTATTCTCCACAGATTAGTGTTTGAAATCATTCTTTTTTAAAAATGATTTCAGGAAAATCGCATATTTTGGAAATTGATATGTAGTTGTCATGAAACTTCGCTTGTTTGGCAGCGCTGGTAGCTGTTGTCACAGATGTGTTAAATTGAACTGTGTACTTTGTAGAGCAGCTCTGCTAATGTGTGATGATGATTCCCAGCTTCTTGGATCTCTTGAACTTCGCAGTAGAGGTTTTGTAACTATTAGATCAATTCGTGCAGACATGAAAATTTTGATACAGTCGCTTAGTTATGATAATTCTTTTTGTATTTTGGCACCCTTAAAATCACTAAGCCGTAATGATAGGCAATATCGAGGCACTTTCTTAAAGCAATGTTATTCAGGTTTAGTGAGCAAAGAAGACGCTGCTTGTGATTGTAACTCATGCAGGTCAGCAGAGGTGTTTGGACTTCCATACCCCTCTAATTGTTCTACTTTAGGGACAAGTTTGTGTTAGCAGTGCATTTTTACAAGGTGCCCCAAAATACAAGATAGCAGTTGCTTTTGGCACAGCACTGATTGACTCATCCCTCAAATTTGCTTCTTTAAACTTGTGTTCAGTTCTACGCGCTTAAGACGGATACAAACTAACCCTTTTATTTCACCTCTGTTTTTTTTCTCTCTCTCTCTCCCTCTAACAAAGCCTGGAGGAAGTTAGCGGCATCTGGGGATGAGGTACACCTGAAACACCTCGATCGGAGGAAGAAAACGCATTTGCTGAAACTCAGATTCTCCGAAGCGGTGAGCTAGGCTTTTGTTTTTCGGCACGTACCTGTGCGCGCTGTGCATCTAGATCACACCCTGCCACTCTACTGCACTCCTCTAATGTAAAAGAATAAACTTTTAAATTTCCAGCTCCATCCTCAACACATGACCACGTTTTGCTGCAGTGAAAAATAGCAGCGTATGACATGTGCTGTTATTTGTGTGCCAGTTAAATCCTGCATGAGCTGCCCATAAGGCATAAATGGCAGCCAGTGGACCTTTTTCAAAAAATGCACTCAGCAGGATTGGAGTTCTCCAGTGGTCAGTTTTCTCGAAAGGCTGGGACTGTTCTAAGTCCTTGGCATCTGGGATGTTTGGCAGCAGTTGCTTTTATTGCGTTGTGAAAATGTTTGGAGGAAAGCTACACTTTCCCCCGGCTTTTGCCTCTCACACCTAATTGCACGTTACAAGACACAGGAACAGGAGTGGAAAATCTAATTGGTGTAACCTGAAGGGAGCAGGTGAAGTTTTTTTGATGGTTTATCTAGAGCTTTGCATTCACAACACTCTCGGGATGTGTTCCATTCTGGAGATTCCCAGTTGAACAGCAGTTCATTGTAGTTCCACATGTAGAGGGGGGAGTTGTTTGTATTGCGCTTCTGTCCATTCTATCTATCTCGCTCTCTCTCTTTTTTCAGTTCCCAGTAGATGAACCCAAGGTTGAGTGCGACCTGCCTGTTCCGTTTGACTTCCAGTGGAACAGTGTTAGTAAATTTTACGGTTATCGCAACATGCCATAAATTTATTGTAAACCAGGCAGTTCCGTGTGGACAGACTGGGAAATTCTGACAGGAATAGGTTCATGACAGCTCATTCACCCCTAAAGACGCAAATAGAAGTTCTTAAATATTATCTGAACCTCACAAACTATTACTAATGGTGGCCATTTTTCAGTGTAACTCAGAGTAAACTTTTCATTCCCAGTAGCTTGAGCCATAAAACTGTGGGATTAATTTATGACAAAGAGGAAGTGATGGCCATTCACATGTGGCATGAGGCACACCACTTATGGAATTTCAGACCATAACATTTGTCAGAAATGCTGTTCTTTCTGCTTCACTGGTACAATGGGAACACAGGTTTTGGATAGTTAAATTTTTTTTTAGTGTGCATATTATTACCCCAGCATAAATTCCAACAGAAGCTTACAAACTTTTAAAAGCATCGAAATACCTTCAGCTTAGCGTCGCTTGTAGCAGACATAGCTCAGATTTTTCAACAGTGTAATGGTTGCACTAATAGTCGTAGAATTTAATTAGCAGCAAAATGCATAAGCTTATCTCTTTTCCAAATATCAAGCAGTTGCATACCATACCTGTTCATGGCAACGACTTCTTCTTCGATATTTGCAGGAACAGACTCTGAAAGCGGTCTACAACAAGTTCAAGGCAGAGGTAGATAGGCTGCAAGAGTTTTGGGAAACCATGGACGACTTGGATGCAAACTGCTGGGTTCTTGATCCCGTCAACGCGAGGCACTCCGACTGCTACCGCAGGCTAGCGCTCGGTAGGAAATTCTGTGGCCGCTCTTATTTTTTAAAGACGATAATAGTCTTTCTTGGGCTACTTAACCCAGAAATTTTTGTCTGTCTGTCTGTCTGTCTGTGACTCTATTCAGCCACCCGGCCAAAGTAAAATAGTTATTGCGCAATAGTCTTATATACTCACAGCCAAATGTAAACGTGTAAGCCCGGTTTATATGTTCATACTTGTCAACTTTGTTGAACAAGAACAAGACATTACGCAAATATAAGACAGGAAGTTAGTACACAAGGGATATTTGCAGTGTTCCTTTATTAAAAAATTCACGGATGCTTGGTTTTTCAATAGCTAATGATATTCTACATCTACTGTAGAACAACATGTACCGCCTGCTGTTGCCCGCACCACCTCTTGGCGGCTATGAGAAATCACGCGCAACAGCAACGAAAGGTTTCACTAGCTAGGTTTCACGTTCTGCTTGGAACGCACATGGAGCACAGCTACGCGGTTCTATAAACCTCGAAGTCGGCTGCCTCAATTCACGCGCGTCTCCGCCATACTGCAGTGCTGGCATCGACGAACCCGGCCTGTTGCAGTGGAACGCAGTAAATTCAAATCGCCTTGCGCAAACCTTTACTGTGTTAATTTTGGGATGAGCGCGATAGAACAGGAACAGCATGAGAGGTGAGCGGGAAAGCAAAGGGGGGCATTTCCTTGGCAAATGTCTACAAAGACTATCGTCTTTTGACGACATTTGCAAACGAAAGGAGCAGATACGCGGCCAATTTTTTCTTATCCTTTTATTGCATTGCAGCTGGCTTTGGATTGGTACTGTGAGCGTTTAGCAGATCATGTGCTTAAACCTCTAAATATTTTCAATTTTTCCAGATTTTAATTTTCAGTGCATCTTTCCAGATTGTAATTTATGCTTGTAATAGTAAAATGTCTGCTTGTTATGCCCTATCAGTATCTTTTTGGAGGTATTGTAACTTGAAGTTAACTCGGCCACATGTCAAGAAGGGTTGGCTTACCAAAAATAATCTGTAGTCTTTATTTTGTGGACATTTTTTTTTGTACTGCACTAATTTGTCAGCCGCTCTATATTTCTATGAAACTATTCTCAGTAAGCATAACTGAAAAGAGACCACGTTTGATTGAGGCATACTACGACTGTATCCCAAGTTAAGTTTAAAATTTTGAATATGCTTTCAGGACTTGAACCGTTGGTCGTTCTCTGTAGTAATGCCACTGCATACTTTCATCAATGCTTGTTAATAGGAAAAACCACTTTTTCTCTTTCCTTAGGGAAGAATGTTTCTGTTGCGGTAGTGGTGAACCCAGAGACGCCGAAAGTTGTCCCAAAACTGGAGTTCTGCGGCCCCCATAATGGTGACTACTAATTCCATATGCTCACACTGACACTAGTTTAAAACATTACCTCATAAAATTTGCACGGAGTGCAGCTGCATGCATCTTCTTAGTGTTTTGTTGATTGTTACATTTCTGCTCACTTGCCGATCTCTCAAACGCTCTTGAATGCCGATGCTACTCACAAGACTTGCTGACATTGAAGTTGTGCGGTGACAGGAGTTTATTAATGCAACATTAAAATTGGCCACTGTGCACATAGGTGTATCAAACGCTGGAAGTTGTTTGCATATGCACTTGTGTGACTGCGAGGTCGTTCACAAGGCACTCTGGGCAGTTATTGTTCAAACTGGTTTATTTCTATGCTAATGTAGTTCTTACAGGAACCATGAAGACAAAAATAAAAGTTTGAAGTATCGTATTTATACGATTCTAGCGCGCCCTGAATTGTAATGCACAGGTGAGTTTAGTGATGAAAATTTGAAAAAAATAATTTAACATCGATTTTACTGCGCAGATGTAAAAGTCATGACACCATGTCCCTGGCAGAAGACATTTTATTTGACGCACGCAACTGTGGCATTACAAATTCCTTGTGCTTCATAAACTTCCGCTTTTCCAGCTCGCATTAAATCAAAAGTGGGGAACACTGAAAGCCAATTTCGATTTCGAGCCCAATTGTAACGCACACACAAGTTTTAAGTCTACTTTCAACGAAAAAAAGGTGTGCCTTAGAATCGTGCAAATACGGTATTTGAACAATTGTTATGCCTGAATAACAATTAAACTAGATAACAATGAAAAGAGACGAAATAGTGGATACTCACCGGCCACATTCGCGCTGGGTCCTTATGATTTCGGAGGGTCTTGTTTGTGCGATTGTCAGTCACCAATCAAAGCAATCTCCTAGAAACATAGGTAATTGTGCGATTGCGTGGTGTCTCCAGCTTGGTTTGACCATACTATACTTGAATGCTAACTATAAGTTAACATGCTCACAACTCTGTTCTTAGTGCCTCCTTTGTTGCGTCACTGCAGACATTGCGTAACACGAAATTTGAAGCTTTTCAATATATGCCATAATTTTTTCTTTCATAAAACAGCATTCTTTGGTGCCGGAATGAAATAACGCGAGTTACTAAAGGCCGGTTCCTTTAAATAAAAAGAATGCGTGTTGTCTTTGTGGGCCCTTTAACATTATTCTCAGTCTTGGAAGGGGGCAGCACCAAGGGCAGATCTAGCACAATTTTTGATTAGAGCATTTACCAGGCCTTAACAACATGCTCTCTATGCTTAAGTGTTAACAGCAATCACTGTATACAGGGCCCAGGCCCTTTGTCGAGCCCTAAAACGGCTTTTTCGCCTGTTCCCTCGACATAGCCTTGGTTATGTGGAGACTACAATGACCTTGGCCTTGGCTCTACTATGTCTTCTTCCTTGTGGATTTGCCACAAATTACAACTTCACTGCGCTTCAAAATTTGCATTGCTTCGCTTGAAGAGAGAGCCACAACTCTATGCAGTACTTGTTGCAACTGTCTCATTCTATAAGCTCTTGGTGAAAAACCAAACCTTCGCACTGTTGTGCATGCATGCCAATGCCACATTTATTCAGGTGTTGTTACCTTATACTGCTTTTTTTTTTTTTTCAGTTGTGAGTTCCCACGAAGAGTCGGTGAAAGCCAACAGCCCCAAATGGTACTTGCACATCTGTGAACGCTTTTACGTCTCAGTTTTTTAGTGCAAGGCAGTCAAGCTACAGCCATAGTCAAGGGGGGACACATCAGGCCTTCTTCTAATCAGACAATTAATCATCAATAAGAAGATTTTACAGGGGCCATAGAGACAAAATGCAAGTTTGGTTCGTTCGAAACATTGCCTCGTTAGAATAACACTGACACCACTTTTAACGCAAACTTCACTAAACTAAGCTGCGTGATTAAGAAAAAGGAGAACGGCCATGCGACCCACCAGCTCATTTCCCGTACTAGAACATACGACGTATTATGGGCATCTGCGCGATGGCTGAGGCCAGCACTAGCAAGTGCAGGTTGGGCAGGGCTTGTAAGCTTGCAGAATGAGCTATTTGCATTTAAATTTAATACATATTCATTTCATAGCAGTAAGAACGGTGGCGTAAAGAATGGAAGTTACGAACGCTGATGCAAACATAGAAGTACCGATGTGTACTGCGTGCACTATGCTGGTTATAGCTGCACAGCAGTCCTGCGCGTTAGGGGTTGTCTCACACAACACCAGCCGATTGGCGTAAGCGACATTGTATTACGTGACCCTGTTTGTTGAGCATACGCAGTGTTTAACGAAACTATTACTATCAATTGCAACAAAAACAAGCCAGGTGCAAATACGGTCAGAAACAAAGCGAGTGCAGACAGCAGTCCTTAAGCAAAAAAGGGTAAAAAAAAGCGTTTTCTCAAAAATGGAATTTTTGGCCTCCACGGCCATTGTCTGTAAATTTCCTCATCAAAAGGCATCATCATTTTAAAGTGCACTCTACAGCTCAGTTAGCGCAGAATTCGATGGTGAAACGGCACTTTTCTTGCAATGCAAAGCTAGCATTTCATCCTCAGATATCTTGCACCCAGAGCAGGCACAACCTTCTGATACGTGTGGAGAATACAATATAGGAAACAAATTTTTTAAATGGGCTTTGGAAAATTATTATTGTGTTCAATTGCACCACCTGCGAGCCATTTCTGCAGAGTGCGGGAGAAGCGAAGTTCCCTGTGTTGTAAAACGACCAAAAATAGTTCAATCAAAAAGTTCTTCCTATGTTGTATTCTTTAGTCATTTGTCTGCCTAGCCACGTGGTAATTGCCATTCTGAATGGAGTGGTTATTTGTAACTGTGTCCCAAATAATGGCAATTATCATTAATTACCTCAAAATTAATCAGCTTGCAAAAAATCTAATAGGAGATTTGAAATCAGCACAAAAAACTCTATAACGCAGTGCAGTTCATTAAAAGTGGTTGGTAAATAAAAAATATAGCTCTAAGACCAGTCTGCCCCCTTAACGGTATTGTGGCGCTATCTAGAAGGACTGACGGTAAAGAAGGCATTTCGCAGTTCACTGCAGACTAAACAGTGTACTAATGCCTACTTGAACATCGATCCTGGATATGTCTTCGCAGATGTCACAAACACGCGATTTAGCGGGAAAATCAAAATTTTGGCTTTGTTTAATTTCTCAGTGAATAAAGCATCGTTTGCTGCCAGAAAAGCACGGAGCGCACTATAAAACACCAAATCTTTCGAATAAAACAAACTTGTATTTTGTGTTATGGCCCCTTTAAGAGTTACGTTACTCCTTGCTATGGCAGTGTCAAATTACGTCACGGTGTATCCTTTCACTTTTTTTTCCTGTTCCACGTCACACTCACACCATTGGTAAATACGTGCAGTGCATTCAGTGCTACTGTTGCTATGTTATGCATCCTCTGCGGTGTTGGACCCCGCCAGAAATCTCCATTAGCGACAGCACACGTACTATTGGCGTCAAATGAAACGCGAACACGAAAATATGAACCAGAACGTGCAAAATTGAAAAATACTGTTCGTAGAGCTCATATAATGGCACGCTATTGGAATGTTTGGAAATTCACTTTTCTCAACTTTGTTTTTGTAACTAAGCCACGTGTCATTTTGGCTTGCATCGCAAGAAATCGCGCTATTTGTGTGTTCAGGTTCATATTTTCGTGTTCGCGTTTCATTTGACGCCGATAGTACATGTGGCACTAAGTAGCAGAAGGTCAGCTCTTACCTTATCTGTGAAAATTCAACTTCTCATCCTGCCCGAGTGAAATCTTCATGGCTGTGCCATTGCTTTTCTTTACTTCAATGCACTCCACATTTATGCCATCATCCTCGGAGTTAAAGAAAATCGTGGAGTAGCGGCGCTGTTGCCATGGCAACAAAGATGAATTACTCTACCCTCTCCACTTTCCTTCTCCAGTCCGGCAGAGATCCGAGGGTGTTCCCATGGTAACCGACCGCCTACAAGTCGATGTGCACTAGCTTTTTTTACACGACGGAAGTGCTTTGGTCGCTCCGCTGCTGAATACCAGTCTCAAGAAATAATACCATGAAATACATGTTGTGACAAAAATCATTCAGCAATGCAGTATTGCCAAATTATTTTTAGTTGCGAATTCTTGACTCCCTCCGGAATGTGGCCCGTCTGTTGTGTAGCGCCGCCTGATCACACTCGGAACTTTTCTACAGTGCTTACCTAAGTGAGCCCTTTGTACTTACGTCTTTCGCTTCTCGCAGGAACTGCGGTGACTCAATGAGTGCGAACTTGGCGTTGCTATTAGGTATGGAGCTCCCGTCTCGGAACTGCGCAGATCCACCGGAGGTGAGAAGGCAGATGTGTAGACATCGCATGTTCGACGAATACTTGCTTCACAAAAATAAAAACAAAACCGACACATTTCTGTACACTTACTGACCACTGCTTGACACCACTCTCAGCGATATGCAAGCTGCATAAGTTTGCTCAAAAAAAATTAACAAAATACGAAGTTGGTACTGCTCACACCATGGCACAATGAGACCCTGCGACACACACGTGCTAGTCAGCACTAAGCATTCATAATTGTGGAATATTACATGTGCAAAAATTTGCAAGTGATGTAATTAAATATGCTACACTAAGTTGGCCGCTGAAGATTGCGCATGAAATCTGAATGCAAGCAAGTTTGTTGTTCAGACAAAGCATGCCTTTTTGGTGCTTCACATAAATATGAATTATGTTACTTTCTACGCTACACTTGTTTCTGCTGTTACCCCATCAGAGACAGAGCTCTGTGAATATAATCCCTCTTCAAGGTTTTGCATCACTGACTCTCAACTTGATTAACCCTGTCCTTACTGACACAAGTCTGACTTATCGACACACTCAACCCTAAATTTCTCAGGGACGACCTTACTAGATAAGAAATGCCACACCTATCGCATGCATGTTTTGGGAGAGAGCTTTGGTATGAGAAGTGCAGTGAGAGACAAACTTTTTCTTTTTCTCCCTTCAGGATGTCGACTGCACATGTGGCATCTGCTATTCGTACTTCCTGGAAGGGCCATATTCCCGACACACTCTGCCAAAACACCCACTGCTCTAAGCCGTTTCACCAGGCATGCCTTGCTGAGGTGAGGCCAACTTTGGCGTTTGCTCACGGTTAGACGAGGCTGGTTTGTTGCATGGCAGCTAGCTTTTCTATAGACTGATGACATGTGTTGCATTTCGTATAGAGGGAGTCACAACATTAGTCGAGCCATGTGTGTTAACCGCTGACCTGAGTGTGCTGAAATTTTAACAAACGTCATATTTTATGGTCCAATTTGTTTAATGGTAGTGTTGGTGGCTCCATTTAACTGGCTATATCGAAATCGGATAAGAACTTTTGTTCGTGGGAGCCTTCAAATAGTGGCACTATCTCTCATCGCCAAAAGAAGAAAACTTAACCTGCCACGGTGGCTCAGTGGCTAAGGCGTTTTGCTGTTGAGCCCAAGGATGCGGGTTCGATCCCAGCTGCGGTGGCTGCTTTTCTGATGGAGGCGAAAAGCGAAAACGCCCGTGTGTTTGAGATTTCGGCGCACTACAGATCCCCAGGTGGTCCAGAATAATTTGGAACTTTCCCACTACAGTGCGCCTCATAACCCAAGTGTCTGCTTCGGCATGTTAAACCCCCAAAGTCTGAAAAACAAAATACTTGGGGAGGCGGGATGTTTCGTTTCAGCAAAAGCAGGTGGTTCCACTATCTTGAAAGGAGCCATGAAGAGAAAAATACAACTTGGTTAATTTGGAAGAACTAGGATTTAGTAGCTCCACTCAGCTCCATTACAGCCCCAAAAGATGTTTTTTTAACAAAAAAAAAAAGCAAGAAGTATTTCAAAACTTTCAATTTTTGCGCCACAGTGCTGTGTTATGAGCAAGAATGACGTCATACGGGCCAACATAAAACATAATTTTCAGTGCGTTAACTGCACGTCAGCATTTAAGTGATGCGGTCAAATGGAACTAGAGGCCCCATTACAGACGTCCCGTCATGTCTCGTCGCGACTGGTCAGTTAGGCGGCCGCCAATCGCACAAGCAAGGTTCCGCGACGTCACAGAAAAGTTGCGGGAATTGGCTAGGGGGTCGCGACTGCTTCACACGTTTTATCTCCGTTGCTTGTTCGAAGATTGTGATGATATTGGGTATCATTGTTATCGGGACTAAGCAGCCTTTCTAATAAACCCAACTTGTATTTTGTCTTCATGGCTCCTTAAACCTGTTGGCTGTCCTTCCACTGGCATAAACCTTCAACGTTGCTGCCCACCAAGGTGGACCAAAAAATGTGAACTTCGGGCAAAAATCGAGCTGAACTGGGTAATTAACTCAGAAAAAAAAGGGGGGGGGGGATTCTTATAATGTTGCCTTATACTGCTTGTGCTTGAGAACCAAGCTGGCTCACACAAGCGCTTTTTCCAATTGGCCAGTTGTGCTGTAGCGAGCTGTGTGTCACTAATTTCGCTTTTGCAGTGGATGCGTTCGCTGCCATCAATCAGGCAGAACTTCGACATGTTCTTCGGCGAATGCCCCTACTGTTCAGAGGTAGGACGTGATTACTACAATTGCAGGTTCTCAACTGTCTACTCCAGTGACTTGGTTTTGAAACGTTTTCTCTTTCGTTACAGCCCATGTCGTGCCGAATATAAAGAGGCCAGCAAACAAATTCTTTTTCAGCCCTGTTGCCACGTGACAAATTGCTTATACACTTTGGAGCCTTCCTGTCCTCTGTTAGAGTTTATGTGCTTCAAGTGGATTTGTAAAGTTGAAACAGTTGTTTATAAAGTTGACATGTGCCTCTACAAACCAATCCTTGTCCTTATGCAAAGATATTTTCCTCCTGTGCTCAGAGTTCTCTTTAACTAGTATATATGCAAAGCTAGGATCCTCTAGAAGGATTTGGCGGCAAACATTATGTATGCAAAGTGCACAGGCGCATACAAAATAGAGTAGTGTGTGGAACTGGTGGTTCGGTTGGATATCTGGCCTTTACGGTGGTTGTATAGCCTAATTTATACGATTCGCTGAGAGTTGAAGGATCGACCGCAGTTATAGATGACTTATTTATAGCTGATACTGCGTTCCACTTCATTTTGCTTGTGGCTGTACCCTGGAACGAATTCCGCAAAACAACAGATGCGGCTTGACAGCCTGCATTGTGGCTTATGTCTCGCTGGCTGATCAAGTTGCCAACAAATTAGATGTTCATGTTACACCAACAGCTGACACGAATGGACAAAGGTCAACGTTTCGCACATTAGTAGGAAAATACATTAGTAGCAATATCACTCCTACGGGAACATTAGCAAGAACATATATACATATAGATCAACAGAAAGTGGAACGGGTACAATTCCATCACTTTGTAAATTGTTTAGAGAAGACAAAACAGTTCATGTAGAATTAGATCAACAGAAAGCTGAACGGGTAGAATTCCATCAATCTGTAAATTGTTTAGTGGAGAGTTAAAATTTGACGTAGAGTTAGATCAACAGAAAGTTGAACGGGTACAATTCCAATGTTTAGAGGAGACAAACCATTTGATGCAAAGTTCGTACACAGCAATGCAAGACACCGTGCGACACCCTTGAATGAACAAGTCCAGTTATTCTTTAGGAAATAGGAGCAAGAACAATGAAAAACGCAGTCAAGTTTTAGCAACAATACACTTGGCTTACAGTCTGCGCTTTCCTGAAGGCGCTGTGTTTGAAAATGACCACAAACATGTTATCCTAGTCAATGTACACTCACAAAAGCAACCAGGGGGGGAGGCTCCGAAGTCCATAAATACAGACATTTATTAGTGACTTCACAAGTAAGACTATGTACAGTTCTTTGGAGAGAGAAGCCAACACCCAATACGGCAGCTTGATCGCCTGTACACCGCCATCTCTGTACAACCTTTCCCCTAAAGACGAAGATGGGAGACAAGACCTGCACGAAACAACTACGTTTTGTTCAGCTCCGCTCGCAAGCGCTACCGACAACTACAGCACACGAACACCGCACTACAAAACCAAAAGTCCACAGGGCTACAAGGGAGTGCTGAAATGTAGGGGAAATAACGGTACGTGTACTTTTCGAGTGCCACCATTTGGAATAGCCTTTCTAGCTGATGGCTGTTTTCTCATGAGGGATTCCACTGGTCAGAGAATCGAACCTCCTCCTAGACATTTCTTGGACCTTGGGTTACTTTTTTTTGTACGCTCAACAAAATAGAAAACCTAAACGCGCGCTCTGAATCACAATTTGATGGAATGCGATGTGGTGTATTGCTTCGTGGCTTTGCACCGAGTAATGCTACGTGTAAAAAAATAAACGCGTCACCGAGACAGTTCTGTTGGCTGACACTCTCGCGGCCTGTATTGCATCGTCGCCTCGCTGTACGCTGGCTGCCTTGTTTGAGTGAGAGTTGCGTCACGCGTCGTGACGAAAGGATTCCATTAACAGAAGTTCGCAACACGTACGGGCTAAATGTGAATGTGAGAATGTGTAACATAGCGCAACAAAAGCTATGACACACAGAGAGATCAAATGTGACCCGATCGATTGCAAGAGACTTAGTATTTTGCATTGATTTTTGAAGTTCTGCAGATTCCAGGAATGAATTGTTTGGGCGAAACACATGCTACATGAAACAGCACGGGACTTACAGGGATACTATACCAAGATCAATATTGAATCACTGGTCAAACACCGGTGAAATGCAAAAAAAGAAAGCACATGGACAAAAGAGACAACTGACAGGATAGCAGTGTCCCTTCGCTAAATCTTCTTCTTTTGATCTAGTAGCAACAGGTCCACTTTTGCAACATCCCAAGCATTAGGGGGGAAAAAAAAAACAGACCGTAAATACAAACAGCCCAGAAAAAGTGGAAACACATTCAACAGATCTGAAAGCTGTGATGGGTACAGAGAACATTCCGTAAGTCGAGGGACAGCACGGTATGTATTTAGTTACGCCAATTAAGATCTAGCGCCACTGGCAAACACTTGCTACAACAACATACCATAAAAAAACCCCGTTTGTTCAAAGCTTGCTGACTTTTTCGAGTATGTGGGACACCTAATTTCTGGCCGATTTAGTACAAGATAACCCACCGTTGGGCACACCAACAACCAGATGAAGGACATGAGAGACAAGGACAGGCATTGTCCTTGTTTGTCATGTTCTTCGTTTTGTTTTTTGTGCACTGAAATGGTGACTTATCATGGAATACCAACTAGCTCGATACCCCTACTTTGCGAGAACAAGAATCGCATGAATTTCTCACAGCTAGATACGAGATCAGCTCTTCGATGCTTGTTTTTTTTTTTTCCCGCAAGCTGTAGAAGACCCGACGGACTTGATTTGTAAACTGCCTGCCTTACAACTGCAAGCACCACAGCTACCGAAGATGGCTAACAAAGCTACACTGTCATTTAATTTGTGGTCCTTCTTTCCCTTAAGGGGGGACATGGCTCTTAAAACAATTTCTTTTAATTTTTAAGTAAACTCTGTGAAACTTGCCAGACTTGTTGCTTTTTTTCCACTGGTTTAAAATATGCTGTTACTTTTTGAGTCAGTCAACTAGTTACCAAGATAATTAGAGATAATTAGTCATTTTTGGAGGAACAATGGACAAAACAGTGTTGGTCATAAAACTGCAATCTTTATATTTTCCAATACTATGAACCCTGGTGAGTGCAATAAGAGAACCGGTATTCTGATGCACCGCTTGGAACTAATTTTACAGCTCGTTAAACATTGGTGGCACCAGTGGAAAGGAACCATTTTGATGCAGATTTCGGACAGCAAAATTAGTTCCACGCGATGCATCAGAAAAGTGATTCTCTTATTGCACTCACCAAGGTTCATAGTATCGGAAAATATAAACATAACAGTTTTATGGCTAACACTGTTTTGTCTGTTGTTCTTCCAAAACTGACTAATTATCTCTAATTATCTTGGGAACTAATTGACTGACTAAACAATAACGGCATATTCGAAACCGGTGGAAAAAAAGCAGCAAGACTGACAAGTTTCCCAGAGTTCACTTAAAAATTAAAAGGAGCTGTTTTAAGAGCAGTGCTCCCCGACCTTGACCTGCCATGGCCACTGTCGGACAGCGACAACCAGGTAATAAAAACTGCTCTACGCAAACCACATCCAGGCTTGTCGTACATGAAAAGAACAAATCTCTCATTCCTTGAGGGGCCCCCAACTCCTCGTGGGCAGTTGTAAGCAGATGCTAGTACCATAATCTCCATCAGGCACATACTATTCACATTTGCACTTGCATAAAGGCCACGTCTTCACTGCGGACGTTCTTTTTATACGCTTTGGTGGCGAGTTTTTTCCCATCACTTTAGGGACCGTGCCAAGTTCATAAGTCGCATTAAATTGTGTTACAACAAAAACCTGTAAATGCTTTGCCAAAAGGCGTATGAGCCCTGTAAAAATGCTAAAAAAACAGCAAAAAACAAACAAAATAAGCACCTTTTCAGCATGGCTGTTTAGGCAAGCTACAGCTGTACAAAATCGAAATAATCCCTCGTCAACTAAGGTTGAAATAATTTTAGCTAAATACGAGGCAAGATCAAACAGTCCCAATGCAAGACTTAACACAAGCGGCATATAACAATACATCTTGCTTGCCCTTTCTACACTATACTTTCGAAAAGCATGTTCTCAGCATAGTTGTTCAGGCAAGGGAAGCAACACAGCAGCTGTAAAAGCCAAGACAATCCATCGTCAACCAAGGTCGAATTAATTTCCCGCAAATACGTGCAACTTATATAAACAGTGCCAATGCGAGATGTAACAGTAGCGGCGTATAACGTCTTGTTTGATCTTGCTATGTTATACCTTTGAAAAGCATGTTGTCAGCATAGCTGTTCCTGCAAGGGAAGCAACGTAGCAGCTGTACAAAGCCAAGACAATCCGTCGTCAACCAAGGTTGAATTAATTTCCCACAAATACGTGGAACTTATAAACAGCGCCAATTCGAGACGTAACAGGAGCGGCGTATAATGTCTTGCTTGCCCTTGTTACGTTATACTTTCGAAAAGCATGTTCTCAGCATAGCTGTTCCTGCAAGGGAAGCAACGTAGCAGCTGTACAAAGCCGAGACAATCCGTTGTCAACCGAGGTCGAATTAATTTCCCGCAAATACGTGGAACTTATAAACAGTGCCAATGCGAGACGTAACATGAGCGGCGTTAACGTCTCTTGTTTGATCTAGCTACATTTCAATTTTGACCATATGCGTACGCAGCCTTTAGGCAAGTGCACAACACATCGCCGTGAGGAATTCTAACGTCGACAGCACCAACCAGTCGTGTTCGTCGGCGAGGGAGCCGGAAGGGTTTTCACCCCTGACTGCTCGAACAGCTCACCCGTACAATCCCTAGTGGAACCTATATTGTCGGGCCGGCTTTAGAGTGACGTAGGTGCGCTTCATGTCGTCGCTCTCCTCCCGCTTGACCTCGGAATACTTCTCCCCCTTGACGCTCACTATTTTGTTGTCACGGTAACGGATGAGCTTCTTGGGCTCCTGCAATGATATGCGCGCATGCGGGGCAAAGAACAGGGCATGCAGTCAGCCAAAGACTCTCCGCACTTTAGTTATACAGGGTGTTACGACGATAATTGGAACACTTCCACTGTTACACAACTATTTGTGATCATCGTAAACTAGGGACGAGAGATTTTCTGATCGTCTGCTACCCCATTTGGCTCCTTCCTACCGTAAATCCCAAACTTGCGTTTCGCTCTGCATACCCAAAATGGCGCCGTCAATCCAAGAACAGCTTGCACTGGCTTGCACGTTCAAATTGGCCGCCATTTTCCCATAGGTGAAAATGGATTTTATTTATTTTCAGAATAAACAGGTAAGAGCACCGTCATTGTTCCCGGTATCAAACAAAATAGACCACAAAATGCGACCTTCGTGTGATGTTTGAGCGCGAACAGAGCGGCGGTCCTACACCGCCCTTTGTGTAGGATTGTATCCATATTTTTGGTAGAGGCAAGTATTTTGCGGAGTTGCTGGATCGATGCCATGTCTATCATGGGGTGCAGTGGTTTCCTTTCAATGGGGTAGGGGTGCCTGTCTTTTCTTTTCTGTACGGGGTGCTTGCTTTTTTTTTTTTTTTTCAAAGGAGGTATGATGGCCCTTCCCGATTTTGTTGTTACATCCGGTTTCTTGGTACTAGGAAAGTGCATTGGTTCTCCGATTTCTCGAAATGCGTTAGGAAAACAAAAGTTCAGGACCTATTCATCGTCATTATCACCAACATCCTATCTACGACAATTGCAGCTCAAAGGCCTCTTCTATTGACCTTCAACCACTGTTTTGCTGCGCTTCCCGAGTCCATTCTTTGCTCCGAATACTGTTATTTTATCCCTCCATGGAGTAAATGGCCGTCCCCTTCTTCTAGACCAGTCTATGAATGTTCATTCTTTTACCCTGGTGGTGCATGCTTTGTTATTTCGTCTCATGGGGAAAATTGCGACGTTGAGAACTGTCTTGAAGCTGTCCTAAAATGATGGTGTTTCACATTATTTGGTGAGGAAAAATTTGTGGTACGGCAGGGTTTGCGATGCTCTGGTCATGAGCAGTGGTTGAATGAGTCTTCTCGTTTCTTTTCTATTTTTATTGCCCTACTCTAGGTTGGACGTTTTCCTTGTGGGCAATAATTGGGTAAAGATTTTCTGTTTTTGGCGATTGTGAGTTCGGAACTACGTACCCGCTTTTCTAGAACCCCGCCGTGCATTCTTACGAGTCTGTTCTCTGGGAGGATATTCGTACCTATTTTTAGGGCGATTTCTAACTTTCCCGCATGGCGCCATCTGTCGTGTACCAAACCGAGCTTTCAGCGGAGACATAACCGTGAGAAAATTGAAAAGTATTTTGAAAACACACGTGATTAGACGCTACGTAGTTTGCTTTATTTTAGCTACATTTTCGGTTTATAATCTATGCCCTCCTTCATTTATAAGAGACCACCGTTAATCTTTTGTCCACTGTTTTAGTCAGGTCACCCACTGTTGGTGCCGGTATAAGTCCCGGGGGAAAGCACAGTGCGGTGGCTCAGTGGATAAGGAGTTGCAGTGCTGAGCCGAAGGCGGCCGCTGGTTCAATTCCTGGCTGCGGCAGCCGTTTTTCTGATGGAAGCAGAAAACAAAAAAGCCAGTGTGTCGAGGTTTCGGCGCACATTAAAGATCCTAAACTGGTCAAAATTCTTCCGGAGGCTTCCACTATGACATGCCTCGTAGCCCACGAAGCTAGTCCGGGGGATGAATTACCGCGAAAATTTATGTTTTTGACCTTCCGGTGCTGGAGGCGGTGTCTGCCGAGCATGCCGCCACTGACTGGGCATAGAACAAACTTTACCGCGCAGGCGCGGCACCTGGTGAAAACGCGTGTCCTTTCTTTCGTATCCGACGTTGTATCATTGTCCTCCTTTCCAAACTTCTGTTGCCGTAGCGCCACATTACACAGGTTCAGCGGAGCCCTCGAATCTTGCTGCCTCAGTTGTAGCCTCAGGGTGGCAGCGGTGACGTATTTCCATGAACGCCTGATGAGCACGGCTGATTGCGGATGGCTAGGAGCCACGGGGAAATCGAAAAATGAGCCTAATAACGTTATCGCGGTTAAAACGCTCTTAGTCAATTTTTTTTTCGGGAGAACCGAACATACAGTTGAACCCCTTTATAAGAGACACGTACCGGGGAGCAGTTTCTGTCTCTTATATAAGATGTCTCTTATAAGCAGGGTGCCATGTTTTTACCAACTGATCAACCCACAGTTCAATGTGGGCACCGTATGACTCAAATAAGCTCAAAAGAACGCTACAGCATGTTGAAAAAGATTCATTCTAATTAATGTTTGGCCCAAGCATTTATGGAAACTTTGTTTGCTTCATGACTGTATTTACACTGTTTTCTACAACCAATTCTAGAAGCTTTTTTTCCTTTCCTTGTTTGTGGAAGATGAATCGTAGATGTTGAGTTCACAAGCCTGATCAATAGCCAGAGCGCACAGCTTCTTCCGCTGTATGCTCAGGCTATTCATTACGCTTGCAGGACTCAACATCTGCGATGCTTCTTGATTGGGAGCTAAGCGAGTGGGAGAGCCCGCATGTGTGATCGCGCTCCATTCAATGGACGGCAGTAAGCTTCAACCACTTCTGTAAGTTGCATTTTCATTGGCAGGGCTTCTCATTGTCATTTCATAGCTGACTGAACCCCTTGTGTTTGCCTGAAGTTATAATAAATAGCGACTGCAGGTGTCTGTCGTCCACCTGTGCTTCCAGGATGGAAGCAACTGCAATTAGTGACTGGTGGCACTGTGTCTGAAGTTAAAATGTCTGTTACAAGCGAGATTATTGATTAAACTTCAAGGATAACTTGTCCCTTATAACCAAATCTTCTACATCCGATGTCTGTTATAAAAGAGGTCGATTTAATGGGAGAGATAGGGCAGCCAACCATGCGGGTGAATAGTGTCTCTTATACCCATTTGTCTCTTACATCAGTGTCTCTTATAACGAGGTTCAACTGTATTACAGACATGTTTAACTGCACGTGTTGTGCTCCTCTATTACAAGTGCAACAACACATATGGTGCTTTCCACTTGGGGATTCACATGCGCGGTCAGATGTATGTTACTCACACGCACGAACATAAATGTCTTGCACAAGAAACTGCATAGAAAGCGACAATACGTAGGCGTTTAATAAATGCTGATTCAATATTACACAATGAGTGAAAAAAAAGAATGTCCAGAATACACATTCGCAACTTAGTAGAGTCCTTTGTTTGAACTCAGCAAAAGTTTCGTCTGTCCGACGCTGGGTTCGGACAGACAAGCCCGTTTTTTTTTGTCAACACTTCATCGTTAATGTTGAAAGCCGTTCCACGAAAGCTCTTGAGGGTTCTACCGTGTTGTACTTGACGGAAAATTGGTTCAGTCTCTCAGGCTCAAAAGACTGCCTCCGCATGCGCTCATAGGTGTGTGCTAGCATATACAACCCGCACTCTCCACGGTCAGTGGTTGTTTTGCGTATATTTTGTTTGACAGCCATTGAAACACTCTGTGATGCCGCGAGCATAACTCTGACCGTTGTAATTTTGCTCCTTAAATTCTTGCAAGCGCGAGCATCGGAACCAGTGCGCCAACAACACAGCTTCAGAGTGTTACTTTGCAGGATTGAGACTTCATGGGCGCCTTAGGCCGCAGCCATGCCTGCAGTAACTTTACGCTAGTTTTTAAGTTTAGCCTCCATCATCTCGTTGTCGGAACGGCGGAACGGAGGAATGGAGAACGGAGGAGCCAGCAGCTTAGGGTTACCAACTTTTCAATGAAGGAAGTCGGGATAGGGGAAGGGGGGGGGGGCGTACCCTAACATGAAGGGAATTTTCGTCTTTCAGAAGCCCTAGGATTTAGGGGTATCACAGAGGAAGTTAACTTCAAGCCTGTCGAGGCGACAAAAAGGAGATTAGAATGCTGGTGGACGAAAAGCAGAGAAGGGAATATTGCCTAGGACAGTTACCACCTGTAACAGGAGAAAAAAAAGTATTTTGTGCCTAATAAGCTTTTTGTCCCTGCCCTAAGCAGCGCTAGTATTAAACCAAGAGTATAAAACACAGGTATATTAGTCCTTTTTGGTAAGATGACATGTCATCACCCTGCTACAAAGGGGAAACCAGTAGCAATCATCATCACCATCATCATCAGGAGACAACGAAATCAGTTTTCTTTGTGGCGGTATTGTTTAGATGAATCTATTGCTGCATTATTGTTGTGGCCTTTTGAATAGGTACATTAGCAGGCTACATGCTGGTTGCAATAATTGATCTTGCTGTAGAGTGTACTCGCAGAAGTTGTCGCGCTTCACGTGAAAGTTCAGCTTTACTTGAAGCTCTGCCTGGACAAGTTTGCGCTGACTTTGTGTCTCGAAGCGTGACGTGCCTTGTTGAACATGCTTTGCATTGCAAAAAAAAAGAAAAAACCTAACTGGGCAGTCCGCAACGAATCCGGGACATATAGCTGCCCCGACAGGGGCGGCACGGGACTCGGGACTTTATATGAGAAGTCTGGACAGTTCCGCAAAATCCGGGACTGGAGTATACGCTAGTCGGCTCGCCATCGGTGCCCTGCTGAAGCACTGGCCGAAACTGGTCCGTAAATATACACCGCAGTCGTCGCACCGATGATGCGAAGCAAAGGTGGCGCAATAATTCCCAGCCAAATTTGAAAACCAATCGTCAAGGCAAGTCTGGCAGTGGGCACATCCCAAAAACAATGGTTCGCTCGGTGCGCGAGAAAGTTTACGGTGGCGTGTTCGAGCGTGTCCATGCCGTGGGGCGATAGAATGTTTGAGGTAAGATTCGGCTTGCAACTCTTAGGTATGGTTGCTGTTGCTGATTAGGTCAGATAGATATCTCGACTCGCTTTGAGCGGCAGCGGCAATATTTCAAGAATCTAAGGCTCAGAACTTGACACCTTGTTTTTACACACCGTGAACGCAGGGAGGGAGGTCTCAAACGGCCCCTTCAGCTGGCACGGCTGCCTGTACCGTAGATAACACTTCTGCGGTGAACACAATACAGTCATGTCTTCTCCTGCTCGGTTTTCGCGTTCCCCTCTTACACACACACAAAAAAATTTTCGCGGCTGAAGACGAATCAAAGGAGCGTCGAATTATCTGCCTCATGCGCATCTGTAGCTGACGTAGCGGCCCGCTGGTGGTATGCTTCTCTTTTGACCTTCGAGGAAGCACGTTCTGCGGAGGGGCGGCCAACTGGGCAGCTTATAGGAAGATAAACACATTAGGGGCCCGTGGCTTTTTGTTCTAGCTTCAGCGCCACAAAGTCTTGGCACCAAAAACAGCCAAATCCTAGCGATGGAACGTTTCCAGAAGGAATGCCGTTCCCTCGGCCGTTCCTTCGTAAACTTTAACGAGTTACTGTTACAGTTCCACTCACTCTTGATGTAATGGTGGTGTTCCTCCGTTCTTCACAAATGGAACTAGTTCCAGGAATGCCGTTCCTTTGAACGCCGTTCCGTATAACACTGCTGGAGACTTGAATAGACTGTCACGTTGAGAACTATAAAAAATTTACCATCTCTTCCTAAAGAAAGCTGAGAGAAGTGCAAAAGCTTTCTCACATCAAAAGTGCGTCAAAAGTGCGCCAAACCTTCATATCTTTGGCGCACTTTTGGTTGGTTACATACGGGAGGCAATCATTAATGAAACCAACCCTGACGTGAACACAGCTACGTGGACAAACGAATCCTCTGCTGGTTACTAATAAAGGTTTATAGACTAGGAATTACAGGCAGCTGTTACTGCTGGGCTGCTGTTAGGTTTGCTGAATAACATCAGCTACTACTTTCAGGGTCATCACTTCATTAGAGCTCTGACGCCTGCAGCACCAAATGCAGGAGCTGTTTTCAGCAGTGCGGGGGCGTAATCTGCGCACACTGCACGTTCGGCCTGTCTGCTAAGCACTGCTTAAGTGGCAAAGAATGACCCATGTGGAAGCACACTTGCATGAGAAGCACATTTCACAACATGGCAACCTAGATATGAAATCTAATACCCGTGCCACACATACACAAAAAAATGGCATTAAGTGTTTAAGGCCTTAATTAAGATACTGAATGACATTATTTGCGTGGGCCGTGCTACACAAGAAAATGCAAAGGCATTAGATGTGTTAGGCATGATGGTGATAATGACCAAAAAAAGAAATTCACGCATATCTTAGAAGTCTTTAACGTAGAGAAAAATGTCTTACAAGGGTTAAAAAATGTTTTTTGTAAAAGAAAACGGCTATGAGAAAATACTGCTTTCTAAAAATTAGTGTGAGCCATTTTTAAAAGTGGCCTCAGCAACTGCCGTCACCTGCCAGCAGTAGCCAAACTTAACAGGTTCAAAACGACGAGTAAAATCACATTCTGCTTTTTGCCGATGTTTTACTGAACTTTGTCTTCTTCAGAACTTCACCACCAACAATGCACAAAAAATCGTGTTATTTCAAAGTTCAGCTACGTTTCCGCGTCAACATCCTGGTGCTGGGAGTTTCGTTGGGTTCATTTTGCACTCATCGCGTTCGAAAGTAGGCAGATTTAAGGCGTTCGTGAAGGCGAATGAGTTGCGCGGAACTCCTTAAACCAATAATGACATCAGAGCGAATGCCATTACATTTTTGCGTGTACTAGCAGTGCATTAATGGCATTAAAACTTAAGGCATTAAGCACTTAATATAATTTTTCGTGTACGCGTAGCGCGGGTATTAAAGGGTCAGGGTTTGGGCCTGTTGGTGATGAATATTATGACCAACAGTGCTTTAACAATAGACAAGAACACAGATTGAGAGGCCACACCACGAGCGTTCCAGAGGGCATGCTCCACACACTTGTGGCACAAAGGACAATGTCCTTACCGTCTTTGGTGCGACCGGCCTGTGCTCCTTCTCATCCTCATCTTGATCTATGTAGCCGTATCTGGAAGGCAAAGCAAGTTACAGGACAAGGTAAGAGACGGCAACGCAAAGTGCTTCCACCAGTGCTTCGTCTACTAGTGTAAAAGCTGTATCACTCACTCAGTGTAAGCAAAGCTGTAAAAAAGAAAAAAAATATCACGAAGCTTACATGAAACCCCTACACCACAACGGCAGACGTTCTGCCCCACACCAGCCTAGTCTTAAACATACATATGACATTGGATGGCACTCCATTCATGCCTTTTAGTGTTAAAGGGAGAGACAACTGTTTTTTGTCGAGTATGTTTTCTTTATCCCAAATGAAAGGGCATTACTTTTAAAGGAGCCATGAAGAGAAAATAAAACTTCATTTAATTTGAAAGAACTAGGATCCAGTATCTCACTCAGCTCCATTACAGCCACGAAAGGTGTTTTTTTAACGAAAAAAAAAAGCAAGAAGTATTTAAAAACTTTCAAATTTTGCGCCACAGTGACGTGTTATGAGCAAGAATGACGTCATACGGGCCAACAATAAAACATAATTTTCCGTGCGTTAACTGCACGTTAGCATTGAAGTGATGCGGTCGAATGCAACTAGAGGCCCGATTACAGACGTCCAGTCCTGTGTCGTCGCGACAGGTCAGTTAGGCGGCCGCCAACCGCACAAACAAGGTTCCGTGACGTCACAGAAAAGTTGCGGGAAATTGGCTAGGGGGTCACGACTGCTTCCCACGTTTTCTTAAATATTTCCGTTATTTGTTCGAAGATTGCGATGAGATTGGTATCATTGTTATTGGGACTAAGCAGTCTTTCTAATAAACCCAACTTGTATTTTGTCTTGATGGCTCCTTTAAAACACCCCATCCCGAAACGGTTTCGCTGATAGCGCTCTAGAGCTCTCGAAATCGCAATTTTTAGATCTACCAGATCTAGTGTCCCACCGAAAGGAATGCTGTCAACCATGACAGTAAGCCGTGTGGAAACATACTTTCGACTGCACTAGAAATGAAAAGAGGTGTTTAAAAACCTGTCCCCGGGTAAAACAACGATAATGTGCAACCTTTCCTATTCCTTCACGTGATTTTTGGATCATGCTGACTTGTGAATGGGTCCATTATTTGTACAGTACAGTATGCTTAAGGCTGACCAAATTTATTATATGAAGTTTTTACAAGTTGTACACAAAGGAAATCTCCATGGCCAACATAGCGACAATAGCAGTATATACCCTCTTAGGTGTGCCAAAATACATACACCGAAATTGCGAACAAACTACGGCAGGCAGTCTTTTCTGTTTCAACGCACCGAAATACTCAACAAAGTTGGAGACTACACTGATTTTAAAATGCAGTAGAAACATATTTAAAACACAGGCAAAAGAATACCTCTTAAGTCAGAATATCTGCTTCAATGGCTAGAACTGTGGATGTTGTTTAGACTTGTTTAATGCGCAGGTTTTGTAGTTGTATATATCTTTAAAACTCAATCATAGTTCTACTCTGATTGTCCACTTGTACTTGTTTTACTTACTCTTTTGTACTCTAATGTACTTTACTGTACCTTTCCCATACTGTTCTCTAATGTATTGTGCTCTACATGTCGTTGCTTGTATTTTTATAACTCTTATTAGAATTTCCAGCTTGTTTGATTTTGCTTCTTGATTGTACTGTACCGAAGGGGGCTGGGGCCTCTGTCAGTCTTTGTAGCCTTTAGTCCCAGCCTGCCTCCTTATAACTTCTGAGGAAATAAATCTTTTGAATCTTTTGAAATCGACGGAGTTGTTGGAACATGTAAGGAAGAGTTCCTATGTGTTGCCATCTTTCAGACTTATTTCCGCCTGCTTATTTACTCCTTGCGGTTACTACCCCACTATATAAAATGCTGGCTTTCATGTGAGCAAGAGGGCATGCACTTCACAAAAATCGTTTTTCTGCTCCTTTAAACCTTTTAGCCATGGTGGTGTCAATTGACACCATCACATAAAAGTAATCCCCTAATGCATAAAGAACGAAACAAAACTGCTAGTTTTCTGGGGAATTTTCCTTCAATGATGCCTACTGCGATAGGCGTCACCATTGTTGCGTTTTAGGGGAGAAGGTTGCTACAGAGAAGCAGCAGCTCCTGTGAAGACAAAATTTCGACGTTGACGCTAAAAACCACGGAGGCCTTAGTTTTCTTCCCAAGCTTGTAAATCTTTAAATACATGCACCAAGAAGCTCGTTTTGGTTTGTGGGCTCATGCAGTCGCCACGTTTAGGAAAAAAGGCAAGAAAAGATGTTTCTGCTCAATATGAAATCTTCCAATTGCCAGATGTTTCAATTAATTGACTCATTAATAAATCAGCTAATGCTTGCATTACCAGCGCTATTTCTTGTGTGTGGGCTTATGGGGACCTAAAATTTAATAAGAAAGCACAGAAAACATTGTTTTTCTTCAAATAAAGAAATCAGGGCTGGGGCGATGTCGCATGGCAACCTAGACACTGCGTAAAGGAAATTTTGTGGTCGGCCCACGACGCAAACGTACCTGGTGAGGATCTGCGCCCTGAGCTCCTTGTCACCCAGGGCTGAGGTGTCGCGGCGAGAGTTGGCCGAGCCGTGAGCAGGTCCCGAGAGCAGAGCCTCGGCTGTGGCGTCGCTTCGCTGCAGCAGCAGTTGCGCCGCCGCTTCGGTGTCGCCGCCGGCCACCATGAGGCAGCGCCGCACCTCGAGCGCGCACGCCGCAGGAAACATCTCGCACAGCGTGCGGAAGGTGGTGTCGTCGCACAGCTCTGACTCGTCCTGCAGTGGGGGCAGAGTACAGCAAAAGCTCGTCAATTCGAACTCAAAGGGGACCATAAAATCATTCGAATTAACGTGGGACGACACTGCTCAAAACAGCTTCCTTCAATTAACAAATAAACTCTGTGAAACCGGTCAGTCTTGCTGTTTCTTTCCCACTCATTTCAAATATGGCATTATTTTTTGAGTCAGCCAATTAATTACTAACATAATTAGAGATAATTAGCCATTTTTGGAGAAACAATAGACAAAATAGTGTTAGTCATAAAACTGTAAACTTTATATTTTCCAATACTATGAACCCTGGTGACTGCAATGAGAGAAGCGGTTTTTTGATGCACCACTTGGAACTAATTTTACAGCCATTAATTTTTGGTGGCACCAGAGGCAAGGAACCATTTCGAATGCACATTTCAGACAGCAAAGTTTAATGAGCTGTAAAATTAGTTCCAAGTGCTGCATCAAAAAACGATTCTCTCATGCACTCACCAGGCTTGATAGCATTGGAAAATACAAAGTTTACAGTTTTACGACCAACACTGTTTTGTCCATTCTTTGATGTTTGACCAAATATGGATAATTGTCTCTAACTATCTTGGAAACTAGTTGACTTACTCAAAAAATAATGCCATATTTGAAATCAGCGGAAAAAAAAGCAGCAAGACTGACAAGTTTCATAGAGTGCACGTACAAATTAAAAGAAATTGTTTCGAGAGCGATGTCCACCCTTAAGCAGAGTCCAAATTAGCGAGCCGGTGCTAGAATGAATGGACATCGTGCCACACTACGCGGGAAGAACACAAAGAAGCCACCACTCTACTCTTCATCGCGAATTTTGCACTAATATACATTTGTGGGACGTGATTTCGTAAACAATGTTCCTGGAGCTCAAACAGAGAATGAAATTAATTGATCAGTCTACTGTTTTTCTGTTTTGGTTTTTTGAATATCTAGTAAATTTGGTTTGGTTTGGATTTGCAACACATTGCAATCACGCTGGGCCGACTTCTGGAAGGAGCGATGAGATCACAGTTCCAATTAACCGTTCTTTATTCAGACCCGTTCGAATTAACGGGAGTTTTCCCCCCCATTGAAATATATAGGGCTGTGCCAGGAGCTGGGTGTCGGTTCGAATCAACTGTAAGTTCGAACTAACCGAGCTTGAATTAACGAGCTTTTACTGTATGAGCGAGAGAAACGGTCACGAAATGGGGCAAAGAGGAGGCAGTGCCAGGTATATGCCCCCACCTGACTGCCCCTCCTATATTGTTGATTGATTGATTGATTGTAGGGTTTAATGCGTCGACGCAATGCAGGCGATGAGGCGCACTGTAGTGGAGGGCTCGGGGATTAATTTTGACCACTTGGGGATCTTTAAAGGGCCCATGAAGAGAAAATACAACTTTGTTTAACTTCAAAGAGTTAGGCTTCAGTACCTCACTCAGCCCCATTCCGGCCACGGAAGACGTTTTTTAACCGATAAGAACACAAGAAATACTTAGGAACTTTCAAATTTCGCGCCACAGTGACGTGTTATCGGAGTGAGTGACGTCATATGGGCCAGCACTACAAACATAATTTTCAGTGGGTTAGGTGCACGTCAGAATTCAAGTGATTCGATCAAACGGAACTAGCGGCCCCACTACAATCGTCCAGTCATGTGTCTTAGCGATTGATTAGTTCGGCCGCCGTCAATCACCCAAACAAGCTTCTGTGACGTCATAGAAAAGTTGCTGGAAACTGCCTAGCGAGTCGCCATAGCTCCACACGTTTTCCTTAATATCTCCGTTATTTTTTGGAAGTTTGCGATGAAATCGGTATCATTTTTATCAGTACAAAGCAGCCTTTCTAATGAACCAAACTTGTATTTTGTCTTCATAGCTCCTTTAACGTGTGCCAAAATCTCGTACACACGGGCGTTTTTGCTTTTCGCCTACATCAGAAAAGCGGCCGCCACGGCCGGGAATCGAACCCGTGACCTCGTGCTCAGCAGCACAACACTTTAGCCACTGAGCCACTGCGGCCGTTTCCTATTTTGTTGTTCATCTCAATCGACTTGTTCTACTAAGGTTGGGGTCGAATTAACCCTCTCAGCCGTGAAATTTTTACTTCGAGCAAAAGTGGTTTTTCTGTGTTTTCGTACAGATTTGGACCTCTAAGTGCAGAAACAAGAAATCGAGATGAGAGTGCAAGCAGTATTTATTAATTTACACGCGTGACATAAAATTAGGTCATTACGCAATTAAAAGTTTTCTTTCAAGTAGAAAGGAAAGACTTTCTTGTTTTTCTAAAAGATATCACACCTTAGGCCTACAGACAACTAAAGCGGGCATTGCAAGTATTTACAGATTTACAGACGTCTGACCAAACTAGGATTTCGTTTTCCGTACTCGCCCCATCGTCATATGTTGTGTTCACTAGAGCCTCCTTTTTTTTCATAGTAACCAGCTCCACGAAAACAAAAATATTGATGTACATCGCAAAAGGCATCCTTGAAGAACTCTTGCTCACAAAACTAGCAGTTTTGGTTTCGTTTTCAAAGCGCTAGGGTATATTTTGTGCGGTGTCGGACACCAGGGCCAAAAGGGCCAAGGCCTTCACTTAACACCGTAGACGGTTATGTGGCTATGCCCCAATGTACCTTCTTCCTTTCCGATCTATTGCTAAATACTAAAATTGGAAATTGGGTGAGTTGGTGCGTAATCAAATCAAAAAGAATAAACAGCATAAAACAACAAAACATGAGGACCTGTAGGGTGCAAACAGAAACAGCACGGTGTCTATTCACACCCATGTCTTCTAGTGTTTCGTTGTTCTGTGCTGTTTGCTCTTTTTGATAATACTACTATTACACCAACACATCAGCTTTGTCTTCCTATTGTTCAACGTTTATATGTGGCGTGCACGAAAAGTTCGATGAACGGTCCGATACCCTTTGTCAATATTTTCTAGGCCAATCCTAAGCCTTCTTGACCGTAAAGAATACAAAGAATAATCTTTACCTTTAAATGTGACAAAAATATGTTATGACAGTGAGAAAGAAAGGTGTTTTCTCTAGCTTTCTGGCATAGAACGTTCCAGCCTCATCTCTCAGGATTGAAGCATGTACGTTGAACTTTTTGCGACCTGCGCACTTTCGGCTTGGCCTAGAAAATTTTGGCAACGACGCACTGAGGAGCACCACCTAGCGTGCAGTGCGCACCAGGGTAGCCCTGGTACAGGTAGTCAAATGTAGTCAGTGCGAGAGGTAGGGTCATTTAACAATGTAGCAATGAAGATTCACTAAGCGCAGCTAGAAACGGAATTATGGCCACAGTGCCAATTTCGGTGCAAGTGTACAGGTCACGACCATAAAATGTTCATACAACCAGTTCAATGTGGTTCGGTGTTTAACTGGTTACTAGACACGCGAGCCCACACCTAACCCACGTTGCTAGTGGGATATCGAACCATAAACAGTAGCTGACTAATTTTTCGTACCTGGAAAGGAACAAAAATAGTTTGAATAAAAGAGCCGTACAAAAAATCTGTGAGTCATTACTCCCATAAGACAACTAAGTGGCAGTTCCTTGGGAAAGTCCGAAATATCCAGCAAGTCCGAATTTTCGGAGTCCGAAAAAACGGTCGGCTACTGTACCAGATTTTTTAGACAGGCCTCATATTGTGTGTCACAGGGCAAGTTCAAACTTTTTGCCCATACAGTTTTGTGAATTTCACAGTTCTGTTTCTCAGAGTGCACTCAATCCCAATGCTCCGACCCAAAAAAAAAAAAGAGTGTGGTGGCACTCAGGGGTGTGACAGCTGAATCAGATTTGGGAGCAGTTTTTGGAGCAGCGAAATCTCGATTTTGGAGAAGAAGAACCTTGATTTGGAGCAGAATGATGACATTTATTATGTCACCTTAGGAGCCTAAAAATCAAAATTTTGGCAACTCGGGGAGAAGGGGGGGAGTGCACTTTTTAGTGGGTTTTGAACGTACATAACACTGAAACAGCCTTTCAATGAAGTTTTTTCCACTAGAGTATCACAAGGCACGAACTGCACTACCTTTTTACAAGCCATTTATAAATTCTTAGGCTCTATGCATAGATAGCATGAAGTGCCGTTGAAAACATCGCATGGAAAAACTAAGCTGTCGTAAGGCACTTTCATTATCATGTGAATGCTGAAATTATTATTTTTGTAATCCCAGACTCGGCTTTACACACAATTGTAGAGGCATGGCAAAAGTTGCACAAAGCGAGGTGACAATCTTCGTACCCCACCAGCCCTCCCATTTCAATCCCCAACGTGCGCATTCACTACGATCGCAATTTGAATAACGTTGGCATTGTTAGCCACCTCGCCTTGACATTAAATTTCACTTCAGATAGATAAACCATTATTACTAGCCCGCAATAACAGCCCGTCCCGCTATCGGCCACTGCTTGAACGTTTTGCGGCGATGTAGCCTGCGCCGCCACTTCTGCAGTGTCGATCGTCCCATTTCCGCCACTGGCAAGCTTGCTGTCAAAGGCAGCAATAACTTAGCGTTTTATAACACCGCAATGAGTCCGAAATTTCACTTCAAACACGCACCGCAACTCTCACTCGAGGCCGAAACACGGCGAATTCACGGGCCCAACGTTGTTTTTGATGAACTCCCGTTCTTCGAGTCACGCAACTTCCCTCAACAGATCAAACGACTAAATGAAAACCCAGCCACCCCATAACCAAAACCAAAGTAGAAATCAGCAAAGAGCACTCTGCCTGAACCATGAGCAACTGCTTCGCCCGACGGCCATGTTTTCCAATATTCACCACACCAAGATGGCAGCGTCCAGTAATGTCGTTCCTGAGATACGGCGCTCCGAAAATTGCCGTCTTTTCATCAATTTTCAACAGTAGTTTGTCGCATGAGTACACATACGTATTTTTTCTACAGGACTTTGCAATTGTTTTCCATGGGAAAACTTAAAAAAACTCACAGAATATAACATGTGCAACCCGACATGGTGACCTTCGAAAAAACTATCTCGGGGACAATTTTATGCGGGTTTTTTATTGAATTATCAATCAATTAAACCTTTTCAAACAGGATCACCTTGGGGTACTGGAACATTATGCCGTCAGTAAGCATTTTTCCCCACTGAAACTGGCGGGAGCGTTAAAATCCTTGGCTCTCAGACTGTTTTGGAGCAGTTTGGCGCAATTTTTGCAATTTTCAAGCTTTTGGAGCAGCCTGGCGCAGGAAAGCAGATTTGTATCAAAAGTGCGCAATATGCGCAGCTGTCTCACCCCTGAATACTGGAACCACACACCGACTCACAGGTCTACCAGGATGTGGAACTCACATAAACGGCAATGCGGTTAGGCTTGCCGACGTCTTCTTCCGACTGACTCGTATTCCGCGACCGGGGCGTCGACTTGTTGCAGACTTTGCTCTCTGGGCAGATGACCGCTGACATCAACAAGCTCTCCGTTCTCTTTGCTGCAATGGAGGTTAGCATCATCAGACAAATAAAGCTTAGCTCTTGAAAAAAAAAAAAAAAAAAACTGTGGCAACTGGAGACAGCTCTTACTCTGAGTGCGGTTTCCAACTTTTCCACATAGCAGTCTTGCCCAGGACGATATCTTTGTGCTGCGTGAATGGAAAAAAAGCTGTTAATATCGACGAGCAACACTGCTCATTCTGAATGTCTGCATTTTAAACCATTTTCTATGCGCAGCTGGAGCTTTTATTTTCACTCGGCAGGTTCTGTTCTGCAGAACAGTTGAACCTAGTAACATCAAACTGAGATATTTCAATTATTGCTCATTGCAATTGCAATTATTGCAATTAATGCCCTGAACACTCCCCGTTGGAAATTTTCATTCCATTTGTATATAAATTATCAATTATGTGTAACTATTTTTTGATATATGTCAGGCTTTGACAGTCATTAATTGCAACCAACATGGATGTTTGGCAATGGTGAACTAAAGAAGGGAGGTGTAGACGTGGGAATTCCCAATTTTCTAGCAGAGCAATTTCTGAAACTTACTCCAGTATCGAGTCGAAACTAGGGATGTAGGCTGACAGCATTTCCTTGAACTCCACGACGTCGAAACCTTCCTCCGCAATGTCCGACTCCAAGATGCCCACAACGTAAGCCAGCAGGATTTCATCAATCATGCTGAAAAATTGCAAACACGAGAACGTCCCTCGCTCATTAATCCATAAAAAAAAGGGAGGGTTCTTCCTCGGTTAACACTCCATGTCTTAACCATGAAGAGGAAAAAATACAACTTCGCTTAATTTGAAAGAACTAGGATCCAGTATCTCACTCAGCTCCATTACAGCCACAAAAGATGTTTTTTTAACGAACAAAAGCAAGAAGTATTTAAAAACTTTCAAATTTTGCGCCACAGTGACGTGTTATGAGCAGAATGACGTCATACGGGCCAACAATAAAACGTAATTTTCACGCGTTAACTGCACGTTAGCATGCATTGAGTGATGCTCAAATTAAATGAAATGGAGGCCCCATTACAGACGTCCAGTCATGTGTCGGTGCGACAGGTCAGTTAGGCGGCCGCCAATTGCACAAACAAGGTTCCGTGACTAGAAGAGTTGCGGGAAATTGGCTAGGGGGTCGCGACTGCTTCACACGTTTTCTTTAATATCTCCGTTATTTGTTCGAAGATTTGCGATTATAGTGGTATCATTTTTATCGGGAGTAAGCAGACTTTCTAATAAACCCAACTTGTATTTTGTCTTCGTGGCTCCTTTAACACTCCATGTCTTAATGAGAGCTAGCCTCTATGGGATATCCAGCTCAATCTTTCGCACTAAACTCTCATGGAACCTCTTGTCTCAGCGCAGTCCTCAGACTTTACATGCATACTCTTGTGCATGGTTACAATAAAGTTTTCTCTCTCTCTCTCTCTTGTTCATGCATTGTAACGTGATGCTTTTCCCCATTTTGGCTGAGGACGGCCATCTCACTAATTCCTCCGACCACTGCGCAATGCTTCAAATCTATTCCAATCGTGCAAAGGTACCGCATTTTCACGCGTATAACCTGCGCCAAAATGCGAAAATTTGAGTGGCAAGGTAGGGGTGCGGATAATACGCGGGGTTTTTCCTATATATTGCAGCTTCACGGCAATGCGCGTTGTGCCGTGAAGCTCCTATGCAGTAACACCGACCAAGCCTTCCATGGCAGCGATTGCGCAAAACATACAATGACAAGGAAGAAAAAACAAGGACGAGCGCACTCTAACAACTGAATTTTATTTGTGAATTGTGACTTTCCGCCTTGCAGTCAGTGTATTCAACTTGCTAAATTTAGGCTTTTTTTTCTGTCTACATAGTATGTGATGCGCTGCTTGAGCAGTAGCTTTGGTATGCGAGGATTTTTTTTTCTTTTCTGGCGGGCTAAAAGTGGGGGTGCAGATTATATGAAGGGGCGGGTTATACGTGCGAAAATACGGTAAGCACAGCACAGAAAACGTGCAATAATACGCCACTGTGGGTGATGATGGAGCTAAATCACATTTTGGAGTGCCTCCACACTACTATTAAAGGAAAACCACACCTCACTTGAAGTAACTTGGGGTTTTACCACTGGTGGTAAAATTAGTGGTATTTTGTTGAAATCACCTTACATCGCCCAACAACGTGACACTATTGCGCATGTAAAATAGTGGCATGACCAACGCCACCTGTACAACACTGCCCATAGCCCGAGCTGATAACGGCAAAACAGCCATTTTCTTGCTTCTTTCTCCCGCTAGCCTTTCCACCTGCTGCCTGCCGCAGCACTGCCCACCGGTCAGCATCCCTTTACAAAAGCCAGACGAAACGATTACCGGGTTTGTACAGCCTTCGCAAGGCCATCCTACGTCTCCATGTTTTAGCGTCCCTAGGATGCCTAGTTTCTCAGCTGATCAGTGGCGTGGCACATGCCGGCGGACATGGGTCAGGCATCCTTACCGCTCCCATTTGAAAGCGGATGATGCGACAGGTAATGTTGTACAGGCAGCGTTGGTCATCCCTAGGTCTCTTTGATTTGGCTGCACTTTGTGCACTAGTTCACAAAAGTGTCGTGCAAGTGCAGTGCCAGATTTATTTCGGTGCGAGTGCAGCCGTACACTTGCGCTTTCCGTGCAGCGGCGGCCGAATCGAGAGCAAAAGTGCACAAATGTCGTCTGCTCCTGGTGCCGCCCGTGTTTGCGCGCTCGAGTTTTTTTTTCTCTCTCAAATGACGTCACCGACCCTGCACTCCACCTTGTGTTTCATACACAATGCAACTATCTTGTTGCACGTGACGACCGTTCTTGTCTAAAACGGGAAACGCTGCTGTTCGTTTCTACTCTTCCGTTTACTGACACAATTGTACGTCATGCTGGAGCCGTCTGCTACGATGCGCAGAAAAAAACGCGCCAAAGCACGCCGCACCTTGCACGAGACCATTGGTCTCCTCGTTTGGCTACACTTTTTTCTGTTCACTTTTGCCCAGTTCAGGCGGTGGCAGCACTCGCGCACATTTCGATTTAACCAGTGCAGCTTGCTCCACCGCCCCCTGGCCCTCGGGCCCTCGTATTTGACGCCTTGCTGCACCAGTTCTTCTACACTTCTGCGCACTAGCCCCTGTGCGAGTTCTCGTCTCGTGCAAGGTGTAGCATGCGAAAGAACTGGCGCTGCACTTGCACGGCACTTTTGTGAACTAGTGCAGAAAGTGTAGCCGAATCGAGGAGACCAAAGAACTCGCACAGAGGCTAGTGCAGAAGTGTAGAAGAACTCGTGCAGCACAGCGTCAAATCGAGGGCCGAAGTGCAGGTGGCGCTAGCTGCACTGGCGAATCGAGTGCGAGAGTGCTGCACAACCGCCTCAACCGGTGCAGAAAGTGTAGCCAAATCGAGGAGACCACCTGGGTGGCAGGCTAGCAGATGCACTAGTGTACGGACGTGAGCCTTTCTGTCTAGCCTTGCTTGCCACCCAGGGCCAAGTTTTTCACAAATAAAAATTATTATTAGTATTATTACTCAGTGAAAAATTTCCGGTTATACATGCCGATTGAATAGTCAGCTGCCATTTTCTCTGACTTCATAAATATTGGGATATTTTTGCTGGCACTGTTGCAATGGTGCTTTGTCAGAACGCTTGATTATCTGGACATTTTAACCGTCTCCGTCAGATCTGAAAAATCGGTCAACAACTAGTTGTCAACGGCTCTGGACCTTTTACACGTACACAAAGGGTTTTACGTTAGTACAACTCTTGTGCTCAAGACTAATTTATCTTTTACCTTACCAGAACTGTCAATTAACTTTTCTTCACAAGGGAATAATCTGGAATTGAATTTTCTGAATCGAAATGCCCCTTTCTGATCAACATGCAAGACCAACTGTGCACATCGCAGGAATACCGCAATGTTCCAATTGTACATCGACTTTTTTTTTTCAATTTATTATGTCCTTGATTTTTTTGACACATTTCCATCTGCACAAAAATGGGCGGGTGCACTGACACATGCCCAGCCATCCACTGCCTTAGGCATCACTTTTTACTCATGCATACCCACTGAAGCGGTTTGATTATGCATTACAATTTTTACGTCTATTTATTTCTTCTAGTGGAAGTGCATTGTTGTTTAGCAACGGCACGCATGTCTTTTTTTTATTTTTTTTTCAAACTGAAGGCTGAGATGCGTTTTGTACCATTGAAAGTTACCTCGCCATAAGAATTTAAATAGGAACTTCCAATAGTCCTTACTCTGTGGCGTCCTCTCCCGTCTCCTGTTGAATAAAGCAGACCAGAGATTTTTTCACAAATGCGTCCGAAGCCGGCTTTCCACCATCCCTGTTCATTCTCTTCGCCTGCCGGTGAGAACATAAAAAAAAGGGGTAAGCGCACAAAAATCACACATCCGCGAACAGGTTTGCTTTTCAGAAGTTCGCGTTAGAATTACTTGTTTTAGCCCTCGGTCCAACTCGGTCCAACTTCGCCGAAAGCGACGGCTAAACATTTCACAATCGCGCGCATCTCGATCGTCTGTCGACGATCAACCACAGCGGGAAACTGATCAAGAGAGCGCAGCTT